>CAEFZX010023237.1:0-77862 GCA_903066825.1 Alfaro cultratus | reverse complement strand
GTAACCAAAGAGTGAGTGAGTTGCTAGGTAACCAAAGAGTGAGTGAGTTGCTAGGTAACCAAAGTGTGAGTGAGTTGCTAGGTAACCAAAGTGTGAGTGAGTTGCTAGGTAACCAAAGAGTGAGTGAGTTGCTAGGTAACCAAAGAGTGAGTGAGTTGCTAGGTAACCAAAGTGTGAGTGAGTTGTTAGGTAACCAAAGAGTGAGTGAGTTGCTAGGTAACCAAAGAGTGAGTGAGTTGCTAGGTAACAAAAGTGTGAGTGAGTTGTTAGGTAACCAAAGAGTGAGTGAGTTGCTAGGTAACCAAAGAGTGAGTGAGTTGTTAGGTAACCAAAGAGTGAGTGAGTTGCTAGGTAACCAAAGAGTGAGTGAGTTAGTCGATTCTACCAACCTTGCTTAGCTGGCATTGGGAGGTGGAAAGACTAAACTTATTTTTTCTGCCTACATTCCCCAGAATGCCGTGCGGTTCTGGATTGGAGTTTGGTAAAATTATTGAAAATACACTCAGACGTATAGCCTATTGATATTGCAGTATATGTTATTGATTCATTGTCCACCCCTACATACTCAGGTGTACTGTGCTTATTCTGTGAGTCGTGTGCTTTGGTGTTCTTTTTCCACAAATAATATTAACTAATAGGTTGTTGGGAACTTAGAAAGGTTTTTATCCATTTTGAAGGGAGTGGAAAATGATGTTGTTTTTGTAATCCTTTAAAGTGAAAAGTCCTTGTTGCCCAGCAGTCGTCTGTGAGGCAAGTTTGTTTCTGGATGATTTTGGCTGCACCTGAAGGGTTTTTGTACCAAACCTCTCTGCAGTGGAAGATTGTGCTGGGATGCTTAATTTCTACAGACAGCACTTCCTGTTTTGGAAGTAGTTTTTCCACAGCTTCACAGAAAAGCAATTATTTTCCTAGTCCAGTTCAGCATAACATTAGGCTGCATGTAAGGTGATTATGGCTAATGGTAGTCATTTTGTTTGGCCGTAATGTGGCACTGCTGGGTAATTGAAGGTGAGTGCAGCAGAGAGAGAGAGTAATTTTAACCTTTATGTTCTGAGGCAGGATTGAACCTCTGTGCTGTTTTTTTCCCAGCTCATCTCGACTACCTGCTGACGTTCCAGAGCTCTTCTCTGTGCACTTCGATCTGTTAGCTGGCTGGCTCACTATATCACAATCAGCAGATATGCTACAGTGCAAACATGTCAAAATGGCCAGTCATCAAAATCAATCTAGAAACAAATAATATTGATTATGTAAAATATTGATTATGTAAAAAGACATTTTACATAAAGTGATTATGTAAAATGTCTTGTTAGAAACTGTCTCTAACAAGACAGTTTCCTAGCAAGATGAGCCATTTCACATGAGAGCAGTTGTCGTGTATTAACAAGCATTTAAACCAGATTTCTGAGCACATGAAGGTTGTAAAAAACATTTATTGTTAATATTCTTGGTCTCTATGGGTATATTATTTTAGGTTTTGACCATACTTGAATGTTTGTATGAAAAGTCAAACCTGGGTTTATGCTGGCTTCAGTGTTTGAATCACCCATTTAGAATACACTGCAGAATTATGATACACTCCACCCCACCAATCTAACACATCTACTGTATTCTGCATGATAATATGTGCAGAAAAACAAGCAACTTGCTAGCTTAGTCACTGAAATTTCTTTAGTAAAAACCCTAAGTCTCCCCATGCTTCCTTAATCTGTATTGTTTGCTCTACATGTTGGGCTAATATGTTTAATCTCCCTCTTGTCATCCTCAGATCTCCATCTGCAATCCTTTGTTGTTGTTGAGGTTTTTTTCCAGCTCAGCTGAACTTGTAGTTTCCATTTTTCATGTCTGTGCGTTGTTGCTCTGCTAGAAAATGTAATGTCTCATATATCGGAAGGGATTTTTATTCAGACCAGAGAGAATTCATTGGCCTGGCTCTCCAGCAGTGAAATGAAGTTGAACTTGACCTCATGCTTCACAGACAGAAAAAGGAGATGCAGAAAGATGAACTTATCATCCAAAGCGGTTTCCACTTTGTTTCTAAATGCTGCCGGCAGAGATTTCTAACTCCAAGCAGCATGAGTGCATCCAGCTCTTAACCTTTAATGTTGAAAGGATTGCAAAGCATGCTATTTGCATTTTGACCCAGAGCATTTACATAGAAATTCCTTGTACACAGACGTTTCTTTGGGTTTTATTGGGTATTATTGGGTTTCCAAAGCTTAACGGTAAAAGCTGTGTAAGATTCATCTCGTACTAATTGCTTTGAGTTTAGCATGTTCAGCCATTACCAAACACTTGTAATTTAATACATAACTTAGTACTGTAAGGATGTGGTGTTTAAAATAATTTATATTTCAGTTGCAATAATTGTTTGACTCCTCGGGATCTAATGGCTGAGGTTCTGGTGATGCAGCCTGTAATTAACGCGAACAGATTAAGACATGTTCCTTACAGAAACGGCTGCTATAACTGTGTTGTCTTTAGTTTGGTTGGTCTTGTAGTAAACTTGGGTAAAATATGTAAGGTTATTGTGGGTTGCTGTACATTTTCATCTTTGGCTTACTGGAAGTGGAGTCTTTTGCAGAGTGTGCATAGTGGCCATTGTGGTTGTGTGCATTGCTTATTGTTTTCATGGTAAAAATGGCACCTGCTATTTCCTGGTGTTTTTGACTCTGTCTGTGGTTCTTGGATCTTGGATTATTCATTTGTCTCCTCTGTCAGAAGTCAGAGCCAGGCACCGGGGTGATGCACGATTCCTCCAGACCTCGTGTGTAATTCAGTGAAACTCCAGTGCAAACAAATCTGATCAAGACTCAACCATCAGTTCATGAACCATCTCTGCATTCTTGCTCACTTGCCAGAATGAGCACACGCATAGGCACCTGACAATTCATAATACACACTTCAATGTATTGCCATAGGAGAAATAGGGGTGGAGTGTTGTAGAAGGAATTAAGAAACAATAAAGGAACTCTAGGAGCCCAAGTCATCCATAACTAAGTCTTAATAAAGTCAGAGGGAAGGAAGTAGGAACTTTATAATACACACACTACCGAGCATGAAGGACTGCATTAACATACACACAGTGACAGCATAAATGACCTTCATACACGTGCACAAACTCCCAGCACACACACACACGCACACCACAATGGTGCACAGGTAACTCTATACACCATTTTCTCTTACTTGCATAGTCAAACTCACACATTTTCATGCATGATAGTGTTGTCTTGTTGCACACAAACCTACATGCACACACGCACATATTTATGCCTCTGGAAGTCAATAAATCCACCCATTAGCATTGAGATGTTCTCCATCATAGTCACTGTTGTGGAGCTGCTGCTATGAATTCATTTCATGCCTGGCTTAATGCATATTTGACCTTGGTGAGCTTATCATGTGTTTTCAAACACCCTAAACGTCACAATAAGGTCAGAACACCAACATGTCTCAATTTAGGTGAAGAAAAAACATGCATTTCCAATTCATGAAGCAGACTGTCTAACAAATGATGATGGTCAGCAGGCTGTTGAGTCTTTTAGGCAGTTTGGTGGATGTGAAGGAGTCATGCAGCTGTTGCATCCTCTCTTATTGGAAACTGACCCACAGCTGTTGTTACTTTAGATCTAGCAGATTGGCAATGCACCAGAATTGTGGGGATGCAACATTTAGATTGAAGATGTAACGAATGTAAGGTTGTGCTGTAAAGGTTCCAGGTGAAGTCTGAAGCCGCACCCTGCAGCTTTCCGCACCATGAGTTTAGGAGTACCATAAATGTGTCTCTTAAAATAATCATCTTCAAATCTCACAACACTTTTATAACTGAGGAGGTGAAACGCCTTCAAGAAACTAGTAAGGTCTATGCTGAGTTTAATTTCAATCTGCAGTATGTAACCTTGGTAAAAACAGTTTTTTACATATTTGTTCAAATTTTCAAGATGTGGTGATAATAGAAGACGGATGATGTGTGAAAAAAATATTCCTCTGGCTTCTCCCAGTGCTCCCAGTGTCAATCGTTTTTGTGTAAGACCTGCTCACACACTCCCCATTACGCTCTGCTGCACTACAACTGGTTCACCACAGCACAGCATGCCACCAATGCTAAGGCTAACTAGCATGGCCACTGATGATGGCGGATAAACGGTTTTCCTGGAACAGTGAATTGCCTCTCCGCCACTAGCACATTTAGCAGCATATACATGAATGTGATTGACAGCACTAAGTCATTTGTGACACTACCTTGGAAAACAAGTTATTTACACATCAGCCTCTGATTTGCATGTGTACCACATTGCATCCAAATCTGACAATTTCTTCTGGATTTTTGGACAGTTTTTATCAGTGAGTCTGTTTGTGGCTGTGCTTAAAGTCACTCAATAAAACAACCTGTGATGGTTGAGAAAGCTTCCTAAACCCCTAAAAAAGTCCTTAATGTTGCTGTATGTAACTGTTTTGTATGTGAAATCAAGCTGATGAGGTTGTGAGTCAGCAAAACCAGTTGGATGGACGCACATCAGCCAATGCTTCTAAATGTTTAGCACTTCTAGCTTATTTCCTTCACTGAAAGCAGCAGATTGTTGAAAAGGAACATCATGTTGTATGACAGCCCAATATCTCTCTTAGTTGGTGTGTATTACGCCGACCTCTGGGTCGACTGTGGTCATTTGATTAAAGCTTTCTATTACACATTTCCTTAGTTGGAAGTGCAAACACATTCATTAAAGAGAAAATAGCCACATGGTGTAGATGAAACAAAGAGAAGAGAAAACAAAAGAAACAAGGCATAAAAAGTGTGACTCTAAGGGAAAGTGTTGTAAGATGATTCTTGAAAATGAATTAAAAAATCTGTTTGGAAGCAGCAGTCTTACCTCAGGAGGATTGACCTGGCTGCTCTGGAAACATAACTTAGAAAAGGTTTAATAATACAGAGAAGCTCAAACTGTGCATATGGGAAAAACACACAGCATAATTGTGAATCAACTAATACTGATGCGATCTAAAAGGTCAAAGAGAGGTTATCACAAAAGCATATCCATTTATAACTAGTTAACTTTAATTTAAAGACATTTCATAAAGATGTAGACTTCTTCTGGAGTTAAAGTCCTGAGACAAAACAATAAAGTTGCTGTTTTAACGGTTTTGTTGAAGTCATTTGGATCTTATGGAGTACAAACCTGCTGACACAGCACTGGACACAAACTCCTGCTTTGGTGCCAAATTAAGTGAAAACAAAGTTCAGAAGATTTTAATCAGAGGGGAATTTTTCCTCCAGTGAGCAAACTGACCTTTTTTAAACTTCCTGCTCTTTTCTCTACAGTTACACTCTTTCTGCCCCGCCTGGATGTTACATTCCCCTCCCTCATGTCTCACACTCTTCTTGCTCTTGTAATTTTTCTCATAGCTACCTCTGACTACTATCATAGCTACCTTTATCACTACTATCATGAATCACTAACTGCTTCTGTCATTTCTAGATTTATTTTAGACATTTTTTGCTTTGTCGCCTCTCTTCTAACAGAACACAATTTTCTGGATTCTCTTGTTTAAGCCAAATTATCCTTAATTTATCACAGAAAACTGGTGTTTACATTGACTAATTGTAGCAGCTACCTTAGGCCACTAATAAACCGACAGAAGTTAACATGCAATTAGATCTATTAAGGAATCATGGAGTCATGCATTTTCATATCACATCTTTTTTCCTTCTTGAGACAAAAACAGCGACACACTTTGCATTTATCCAATCTATTGAGCTGACTGGTTGTCAGTCACCATATTACCTCAGCAGTGAACAGAATGTCACTTTATTTATTAAACACACAACTCTGGGATTCTGACACCTCTATTAGAGACTCATGTCTTCTTTGCTGTTTCTGAACTTTGTGTTGGTTTTCTTCCATTTCTCCTTTCTGCTTTTGTCTATTACTGTAATGTTTATTTGCAGTTCGTGTTTTACTTCTCAAAATAAAATAACAATCTCCTTGTCTGCTTGTCTGTCATGGTGTCAACAGATGGAAGCCAGCCGTCTCTTGCTCAGCCATCCCTGACATTACAGAGTTTTCCTTACGGAGGCTGTGAGTCTGTGGAGCTCTCCTACCAGAGCGGTACGTCAACTGGATCTTTCACCTTATAAAGTTTCTTCAGACATTTGTTTTGAATCTGGGCTCTGTAAATTAACTGAACTGAGGTACAAGTCATATAATTGTACCTCATCCCCACATGCAACTGGTGTTTTTGGTGAGAAATGGCAGCCATATTGGAACTGAACTTTGGGTTTCTTGGTGAGCTCAAAGTTTAATGGTCGAAATTCAGGCTTCAACTATTATTTTTGTTGCATTTCCAACCAGGAGGTCATTTTTACCTAAATGTTTGTCCACGTTTAATTTGATATGTATTTGACTGCCTCTAAGAAACCCTTGACAGGCTAATTAGGGTCCATTAAAGCCAAAGGAGTTGATCCAAAAGAAGCAACTTTGTTTTTCACATTTTGTTCAATGAGTTCTGTCCAGATTATTTTAGCAGTTTCTGTGAAAACCGACTTTGATCTCATAGGTCAGTTCCAGGCGGGCCAGTTTCAGCCAGCTATTCGAGTTGCAGATCTCCTGCAGCACATCACACAGATGAAATGTGGACAAGGATATGGCTTTAAGGAAGAATATGAGGTAAACACACACTCAGTAAATAATAGAAACAAACCAACTCACAAAACAAAGCATGTAGATGAGGTAAAGCAATAATTAGCTTTCCAGATATGGAAAGCTCAATATTGTTGCACAAAGCTTTTTATGCTTTCTTTAGGTCGTATGAATGCAGATATGAGGGAGATACATCAGGTCAAATGTTTTTTTTTCATGTTTTAAGAAGCATTAGCTCACTCTTGGCGTAGTTACACCACCTTAAGGATTGTTTTTGTCTATTTCTGTCTTTATTCTTCAATATTGTAAAGTTTTAACATTTTCCCATGGAATATGCTTCATTATTAGGGAAAAATAATAAACATAAACTATAAAAATGTTGTTAGTGAGTTTGAAGAGTGCTAGTTACAGCCAGAAAATCCTACTTCAACTTTCTTCTTTCAAACCAATTAGAAACTGGGACAAAACTCAAGGCTAGCAAAGAAGTAGCCCCTCGCTTTGAAGCACAAAGATAAAGCCATGTCAGAACTTATGCTTTTTTTAATCCTTTAGTTTGATAAAGCTTGAAATACTGATTCTCCACAGACTCGCACTAAGTTCTCAACTGAACATGTTCTAATCAATGATGATGCAATTGCTGAAATAAAACAAATATGGGGGAAACTTTGATGGAGTGAAGTAAGAACCTGGTGGGTAATGAAAGGACCAGATACTCAGAACCTTTCCTGGAAACCCACTGTCAACCAAAAAGTCAGAGGGAAACACAGATAAGAATTTAAGCCTTAAAAAAGATTTGCAGGTTAACAAACTGTGACTTATGAATTTGTGTCTCTGCAGTATCATTATTTGACATATGGCCCTGTACTTTTGTGTCATTAAAGAAAAGTCTAAAGCAAAAACTCAACAGATCATTTAGAGTTTGGGTGTGTGCTCTCTGAGGTGATAGACAGAAAACTTTAAGTCCTACAGCAGTAAGAAACAAACTGTTTACAAACTGATCATGTGGAGATTAAACTATGGCGTGGATGTAGCTTAAATAATGCAAGAAACATTTAATCTTTTAGATTGTAAAACCTGAATGACTTTTACTGCAGGAAGCTCCAACTTTTTGTATGAGTTAAAGAGCTTCGATTAGGTTCAGGCGTTTTCACCAGTTCTACCAAATTCCTTGTATTGACAGGGAAAAGTTGATAACAGAAATCACAGCACTTTATCCACAATAAGCAACACTTTTTATGTAATATGTTAGTAAGTTTATGGGACTTTCAAGACTTGATTGGATGAAGTGACGAATTAAAAATTAGGACAGAAATGGAGGAAAACAACTGTACTGAATAAAACATAAATGTTCTCTCAAATGGACGCACCATATGGAAAGCTAAAAGATGTAAATGTAAAAATAAGAAGTCTTACTTTTTTCTGATATTTGTTTAATCAGATCTCAGTTAGCATTCAATCAATTACTTTAAAATAAGATAAAAAACAATTTTTGAATCAAGAGCTTGGTAATTGGGTTCCTTTATTTTGTCAACATTTTGTAGTATTAAGTCCTTCAGTATTTTTATGTTGCTTGATTATTGATTAGTCACCTTTCATGAAGGTGAAAGTTGCCACGTGAGACAAAGGGGTCATACTTATTATTAATATATGACCACTCTGATAGAGAACAAATTAATTGTGAGCTTCATTTTCAGTTTTTCCTTCCTCTTTTTTCAGTGTTATCAACATTAAACTAATTAATTTAATGTACCATTTATTATGGAACATTTTTCAATTTATTGCAGTCTTATTTAACTTATTTACGTTTCTTCTTTCCTCTAATTTATTATTCTGCTTGGCTATCCCCCCTGCCTCTGTCCTTTAAAATCTGTTCTGATTTATTTCTTTGTCTCTGAAGATAAATGTTAGGAAAGGCACCAGGAAGAGTCTGTTTTCGTCTCCTTCAGCCTCCCATTCTCAGAAGAATGAATATTTTCTATTACCGACTCTGCATGCGTGTTGAAAATTGTCCCTCCGTGATACTGCGACTTATATTTTCATTTGCTTGCTGTCATTTCGCTTCAAACCCACTGATACGTTTCAGGGGGAGAGAAAATGTGATTTATTCTTGAGTGTGTGTGAATCTGTGTGTAACGAGGGGACACACACACACACACACACACACACACACACACACACAGAGTGGGACTTCTTTTTTTATGATTCCTCTTGTCTCCAGCAGCAACTGATTTGATCCACATTAGAAGACTTTTGAAGTTTATCTTCACAACATTTTGTTCAGCATATTGTCTGCTCTATTTGCTGGAAATGTACATCCAGACTTATTTCTTCACATCTAAAGCTTCTGTGTGACGAATTAGCGTCCACCACAACGGCTGCTATGAACAGCTTTTACTGAGTCTTTTTCAGTGTGAGCATACAGACACTGCGTTGTGAATGACATATTCTAATAATGTGGGTTTTTTCCGGGCTGTAGTTAAATTTCTCATATCTAAAGCATAAAAGTCTAAATTTCTGTTTTTGGTTTAATATTTCAGAATATATTTCACCCGCAAATCCTCAGATGTATAATAAATATTGCAATTATAAATGGCCCTAACAGCAACAAAAAAGGAGAAATACTTATAAATAATACAACACTCTAAGTCAGTGTTTCTCAACCTTTTTTGGGCCAGCGCCCCCCTATCCATTGTCCAGGCCCTTTACCCCCCACCAAAGATATTGTAGGCTACTTTGCACTGAATATTATTTTATTATTATTATTACCATCACTATTGTTGATGCTTTGGTTTTTATGGTTGTTTCTGTATTTATCATTCAAAGTAATTTCCCAGAGAACAAAAAAGCCATGTGAATAGAAATTATTTTTACAGGCGTCTACGAAAAATGCAATGAACATTCAACTTAAAATCGGCAGGCCTTACAGCAGCCAATCTGAGTGGAAAAAAATATTCCTGTTCTGTGCAATTTTCTGATGTTAGTTGCTAAATCTTGCACAAAATGACCAGATAAAGATGTACAACAATACCAGTTTAAACTTTGATCTATTTGCAAAACGACAGTGCTCTGCAACATTAAAACATAAATAGAACTGCAACTACATTAATCATAACTCTTCTTCTCTTCAGTGTTTCTGACAGTTTCTGGTGGTGCAGCTCTGTGCTGCCTTCAAGAGAATCGGACATCAGAGTATCATCCATAAAATTTCACCCACATGGCATAACTGTGCAAACCAGAGCTTTCAGTGGAAAAACAAAAGTTCCAGATCCTTTTAATTCCATACAAATATGGGATAGAAACATGGATGATATTTTTCAATAGACCTTCATTTATAGATTAGACAGAAATTACAAAGAGCAAGGCTGGTTTTTAACCAAGTCCTAATGAGTCAAATTGAAAGTGTCATGGAGTCATCAGCATCATGACATTAACACTGACATAAAAAATAACATTGAAGACATAAATATATCAAATCTAACTAAAAACATAAATAAGTGATAAGTTCCTTACTGTTATGGTCTGTAAGATGTATTTATTCTTAGTACTAGATGTGGTCCCAACAAACTCATGGCACTTTAACAATATTATTTTACCTTTTATCTGAAAACAGTGTCTGTTTATTCTTGCCATATAGTCCTCTATATTAATTATTGCTCAAAAGGTCTTGCCATGCCAGCTTATTCCTCTGTATTTCATATAGTTTCTTAGTTTATTCTTGCATTTTGTTCATTCATTTTCATTTCGTTCTCTCTGATTAGTATTATCCTCTCTTGGTTTATTGTCATGTTCTCTATAGTTTCTTTCTTTTAAGTTTTATTTTATCATGTATTGACACTCAGTCGCTCAGCACCAGTAATCTTCACTCATCATTCCACTCACCTGCTGCGCCGCCTAAGCATCATGTGTTGATTCTCATATAGATTTTTCACCGTTGAGCGTCGGATTCTCTGTTTTTATGCCATGATTCACATCTAGTTTGTTACTCCGTTCAACATCCCGGTTCTCCGTTTTCTGAGTTTTACGCAACGTGTGCGTCGTTTATTTATTTATTCATTTTATTTATTTATTTTACCCCCCATGGTGCGGCATGGTCGGGAAGCGTATCGATGGAAGAAGCAGACTGACGTAAGCCTTTAAAACAACGGAAAAAATCCTGGTATTCTGATGATTGAAATTCAAAAGTTTCATACCGGATCATTTTTAGCTCTGATGTTAACTGTATAAAATGAGCGCTGTCCAAGGACTCTTTTTTTTATTATCATTTAAAAGGGTTCATTTTTCAGAGAGATACACAGTGAGGGTTTTCTGTTGTCCTTTCATGAAAGCAGGCAGCATCCAGACGGATAATAAAACTTTTTAATATAAGTTTGACATAATCACAGCACTTCCAAAACATATGTACAAAAATCCTCAATAAAACATAAAGCATTTGAAAATCAGACACCAGACAAGTGAATCACAGCATCAGCCGGTGTGACGCTGAACTGATGCGGTGAAGCCACCAGTAGCAGGAGAAGCTAACAAACACTGAAGAGAAGAAGAGCCACCATTGATACGGTTGCAGCCAAACATGTTTTAATGTTACACAATACAGTTTTAGCAAGTTGCTCAAAGTCTAAAATGGTGTTGTCGTGCATTTAAGAAGTAATGTTTGCCTTCGAGCAAACGCCCCCATTTTGTAAAAATATCCGCCAGCGCCCCCTGCCGACCTCTGAACGACCCCCGGGGGGCCGTACCTCCCCCCGGGGGGCCGTACCTCCCCCGTTGAGAAACGCTACTCTAAGGAATTACAGTTGATCCCTGCCTGGTTGTGATTTAGTCTGTTAACTCCAAATTAATTCACAGAAAATCCAACTATTCCCAATCTTTTTGTAGAGAGTATCTAAAATATGTAAAAGAAAATGTAGCTCAAGAAATGCTAGTTTGCAAACCAGTCAATCAAGAAGCTCTATTCATTTTCCTTAGTGCTGATTGGCTAAAACCCAAACAGCTGAAGTAAAAAAAGACTGTAGCTAAGATGGTCTCCCCTGTGGTACTAATGCATGTTAAGGTATATTTGTTGTTTAAACTTTTACAATAGCCAGTGTCAGAGTAGGAAGAGTTTCAGCTCAGAAGAGACTCCAAAAACATCCTGAACTGTTGAGTTGGTACTAAACTTAGCATAAAGGCCATTGTCCCCTAATGGAGTGAATTTGGTACCACTGGTCGCCTGGAAGTAATTTTAGTAGTTTTTGTTTTACTCCCATCACTGTCAGAATTAACCTGTTTGACCTGAAATCCTTATTTTTAGACTGTTAATTATCTGAGATTTTGTTTTCTGATTCAGAGGAAAGTTATTTTTCTTACAGACTGCTAGTAATAAATAGATTAAAAACATTTAATATATTATAAGATGAATTTTTGTTAAGTGGTCTGTGTTATATCAACATTGCACTGGTAGCAAGTGAGTTTACCAACCTTTCTGCACCTGAAGGGTCCATCAGTCACTTTAGTATGAATGTTAGAAACAAAGTCAACAAAACAAGACAAACATATTTCTATGAAAACATCTTTAAAAGTTAAACTCTTCATCTGTCTTTAAAAGATTGAAGTGACGTCTGGGTGCTCAGATGTAGAATATAAAGAAATAAAGGGGGTTTGAGGCTTTTAGACCAAATTTTTCCTTCTGATCTTTAGGGCAAGAAACAGCAAGTGAACTGACTCAGATGTGAATAAATGACCATGAGGGGAAATGAAAATGTCCTTTTGCCTCATAAATGTAGCCCACATCACAGCATAGCGGCAGTTCTTCACTTATGTATTTATGTATATGGTCACATTTCGGTCCCCAGTGCAGTGGCTGTCTCAGTGTGCTTCTGTCTGCTTACACACCCCATATGGCGTCTTTTTGTCCCCGTCTCTGTGTGCGATGTGACCTACTGTGTTGAAACCGATTAACCTCACTAACATTGATGGCAGCCACATTGTCAACATTTTGCTCCCCAGTGGGAGTACACTTCTTCCATTTCAAGTAAAATCCAACTTATTTTTTAAATGTGGCACCTGAAACATATCAAGCAGCCATTAGGTTATTGCAATGTGCCCTTTGCATGAGCTGCAGCTTCAACTTTTTGGTACATTTCTTTTGTTTTTTCATTCTTTTACTGTCTAAATGCCCGGTTTTTAACCTCTTAGTGTTGGAAGACATGTAGCTTGATTGGGCTTAGTGCTCTATGACATTTGGTAGAAGGACATTGCCCATATTTCCATCTCTATATGTAGTTTCTTCATTATTTTGTTTATTTTCAACCCAAAACTCAGGGGCAGTATTATGTAACATTTACTTTTTATGAGCTTTCATCATGTTATAATGTTATTCCCCCCATTAAAAACATGCCTGGAGTGTTGCCTTGATTATTTCATGCATGTTTGAGAAATTCCTTAATCTCCATGGCAACCATTCAGCTGTGAAAAACACCTGAGTGGACCTAGCTCCACTTTCAAGGACAAAGCTCCACCTCAGAGATGTAGTTTCCAGGCGTCCACCCCAGAGCAGCCTTCCCCTGCGACCGCCCCACTCAGCTCCTAAAGACTAGCCAACAGCAATTAGCAAACACCTGGTGGATCTGCACATTCGTTGAGCTTATTCTACGAGCTACTTCTGAGTGCAACACTGGTAAAAACATTGTTAAAGGGTTAATCAAGGAGTGATGTGATGATTTCCTGGAGGCAGAGTTTAAGAAAGAGCAGATTTTAAAGAGACAGAGGCCCAAGTTAAATTACAAAGTAACATTTCTCTTAAGTCATATATCACATATTTAGCATTTTTATGACAACTGAAGTGTTTCCCAGGCACATAGATCCATTTTATAGTACAATCAAGTGACTGTTACCTACAGTTGTTTTTATATACAGCATAAAATTGCTGTGTATATCAAACATGACTTGGAAGAAATTTGACTTAGACCAGGTGTTTGCTAATTGCTGCAGCCACTAGTCTAGTCTACTTACTTTATTATCATGTTTGTACAGCACTTTGGTGCATTTTTAAACCTGTTTTTAAAGAGCTATACAGTATAAATGAATTTGACATTGGAGGAGCTGAGTGAGGAGGCAGAGAGGGAGGCATTAAACTAGTGTTCTTTTAAAGCCTGTCATAGTTAACAATTTAGCAATTAATCATATAATAAATTTAAAATGGGATTGATAACTTTCTGTTGTTTACAGAGACAACATAATCCATTTTATTTAGGATTTTGATCATGTTTTTATTTCCGTTTAATGAATTGCATTTGGTGGCTGCGTTAAAATATATCTCAGTTCAGCATAAGGTGATGTTTACAAAAACATTTATTTATTGATCTTTGAGAGGGTGAACTGGCATTCTTATATCAATTAAATGTTGTCTCAGAACAACAATATTGTTGTTTATTGCAATAATTACAGTTTATAGTCCAGCTAAATTTGTTATTGTGACATTCCTAGTTAGGTTAAGCATTCACATGGTTAAAAACACACACAGAGAGACCTTTAACATTTCTCTGCCTATTTTCGCATTGGCATAGAAACAAATGTACAGTATTTAACATTGGACTGACTTATGCTGCTTTTACACACAAAAACATACAAACTCCAAATTCCATGCGCCTGAATCAATTTTCTGCTTGACTAAGCGATATGTTTAGGTGTCTATTTTTCTGTCTCATTGCATTTATTGTGTGTGTGCATGTAGGTCAGATCACTGTCTGAAAGTGAAAGCTGTTGTCTGGCCTTCTTAAGCCCTTAATGGACTCAAAAACGGGGCTGTTCACTTGTCCCTACTGGGAGATTTTGAGCATATGAGTGACCTGAGAGCGTTGGAGGAGTCGTTCTAAAATAGTTCAGCGTCCATATGGCAGCCTTTGAGAGTTGGGGCTTAGTTGCTCCACAGATGCTTACAAAGGACGTTTTTGTCATATTCTCTTCCACTCAAAGTGCATTCAACAAAAAAATAAATGCGTGTCTGATCACACATACATTGAATGGGGTGTTAGTACAGTAGGTTGTTCACGAAAGTGCATGATGAAGAATAATAAATAAAGCAGAAACCCACATTAGAGCGGCTCATGCATGTTTCGTCCTTGCTACGTCTGAAATGCTTGTCACACAGGCCAGCGCCTCAGCAGGGAGCACGGACAATCTGTCTTTTCTCCTCTAACAAAGGGATGAGTAAATATTCTTTCACTGGAACCCAGGAGAACAATAAATACAAACTTTGTTCTCTGCTTTTTCTGTACTTTTTTTTTTCTTTCAAAACACTGTATAATTTCAAAACACAAAATCTTGCCAAGTATTTTTGGTTTAGTTTCTAAAAAAAAAAGTGAAAGCTTTAGCAGGTTACCACTATGCAAGCTGAAAGAGGGAGCTGGTCCTGTTTTTTTGTTCGTTTTTTTTTAGTTCAAAAACATCCTAGAAGATGCCTGACTTCTCTGAACTATTCCTAATTTACCTCTGAATGAAATGTTCTTATAAGATTAATCAGATTGCAATTGCAGTGAGAATTTAAGCCCTATCTTTGGTGTCTCAAGTATTACAGAGTGATGCCTCTGCAATACTCTGCATATTCATGTTGCAGTTTCAACTCACGCCAGCCAAAGTGTTGCTCCATGAGCTCCGGGGTTCCCACCATATGTGCATGCATATTATTGTGTGTTCCTTCATGACAGTTTGTGTTTGTGCACACGTGAGCCCATGCATGTCTACATGCGTCTCTGCAGGCCCTGGCGGAGGGACAGACAGCACCTTGGGAGACAGCCAAGAAGGACGAGAATCGAAACAAGAACCGCTATGGCAACATCATCGCATGTGAGTACTGCACTGACTTAAATGAAGACTGTTGGGGTTTTTTGTCTGTTTTATGGATTATATTAAGGTTTCATTGTGTTTCAGGCCAGATGGGTGTGGTTTAATTTGGTTTCTTTATTTCAACAGTTAATTTTGCTCTTTTAACTGTAGCAGAGTTCAAATCATCACAGCTGTTTCCTGTGAAAGAGCGAAAAAGGAACTAAAAATTAGTTAAAGAAAATTAAAAAAAAATATTAAAGAAATATTCAAGGCTTTTGTACAATTTCTTTCGGTAAAACAAATAAAACAACTTCCTTGGTTTTCTGCTGTTGTGCGTGGTGCTGGCTCTTTTGGGACAAGTCTCTCAGACATTATTTATCAAATACCTGTTAGTATTACCAAGCTTCCCTTGCTTGTAATATCATTTCACAGTGTATCCACTGTGATTTACAATAGCTGTCTAGTAAAAGTTGTATCTAATCAAGGTCCCAGAGTCTGGAGCGAGAGTGGAAAGGCATTTGAAGTCCAGCGAAGTGAAGTTTGCACAGTTTGACGTGCCATGTCGTCTGCTGGTTCTGGTCCACTGGGTTTTCTGGACTCCACAGTGAACACAGCCATCTGCCAGAACTTTTTAGAGCACTACAAGTTTCCTTCTGCTGACAAGCTTTATGGAGATGCTGATGTTGTTTTCCAGCAGGACTTTGTACCGACCCACATTGCCAAACGGACTGAAAGCGTTTGGTGTTATGATCAATAACACCAATGATCATGGTGTTATTGGCAGCTAACTGTCCCGACCAGAACCCAAAGAGAATCCATGAGGCATTCTGAAGGGGAATATAAGAGACACAATATTCTCATTTTCTAAGACACAGAGGATGCTTTTTTATCTTCTAGCCTGAGAAGGCCTTCGTGAAGATTTGAGTTTTCTTCCTAGACCTGTTTGGTTGTAAATCGTAGAACTGAGTCAGCATGGTCTGCAGAAAGAGCAGTACCTCTCATTTGGTTAAACGTTTTTTGAGTAACAAAGCCAAACAATCTAAACTGCAACACTCCTTGAAAGAAGCAATATTAAACTGATTAAACTGACTGGGATAATCTCAATTCAAATACAAAGTCTGTTATATCTGCCCCTTATTCTTACAGTGAAACATTGTGATGTGAGAATTATTGTTTTCATTATCCTACAATAAGCACATCAATACCTTTACATTTATTTTACTCGATAAATTTTAGGGCTGTTTCTTTGACACATTAATTTTAAAGTATTAACTACATAAATTTTAACGCATGGGAAATGTTAATGCAGGTAATTCCATTTTATTTTTCTTACATACAAATGTCTTGACTGGAACCTTTGTGTTGTGTTTCTGGTACCCCTGTAAATCTGATGCATTAGTAACATCTGTAAACAACCTGCAAATGAAGAAGCCGCGTCTCTTGACCCACTGGAGGTTAAAACAGATTCAAAACAAAAAAATATTTTATTGTAGAGCTCATATGTTTATTTATTCAATTATTTATTTTGCAAAATGTCTTCTTGAATTGACTGTTCTTGATTAAAATCATTACAGACCCTGCAAATAAGTCAATTTATTTTCCAATCTAGTCCTACCACTAATAAAATAGTTATTGGACAAAAATATCTGAAATGTCTGGGGTGCACGAAGAAGCATTATTGGAGATCCTTCTTTCCACCTCTCCCTTCTTTATATGCTCAGATATTTGTATTTCTTTTTTTTTTTTTCCTTTTTTTTCTCAGAAGAGTTTTTGCGGTGCTAGAGGCTCGTATTTTTTGACAGTAGGCCGACGGGGAGGAGAGCGAGGAGGGGGGGGAGGACATGCGGCAAGGGTCGGCGGGACCGGGAGTTGAACCTGCGACGTCCGCGTCGAGGACTAAGGCCTCCAAGCGTGGGGTGTGCTAAGCCTCTGCGCCACCACAACACGCCCCGTGTATTTCTATTCTAAAACAATATACACATCTTGTACATTTTTTAAATAGTGCTACACAGTTCACATTCCTTTCGATCTGAATATGCTATTTTTCATCATTTCAAAATGTGAATATTCAGAGATAAATTGTGACGTTCGTACAATAACATACATTTGTATTCTATTCTATTATAATCTACAACAATATGAATGTTTCATGTTTGTATATGCAAGAAAGAATTGAAACTTCATTAGAAAAAACTGATTTCCTGGCTTTGCTGCCTACCTTCTGCCTTAATGTACTTTTAAACACCAATGATACTTGGATTTCAAGCTTGTGTAAGTCTAACACAGGAAACCGAGTAAGAAATTGCTTTCAGTTTGCAGAGGGATTTTCTTTCAATCCTGCCTGATGATCAAAGGCTGCAGCTGCTATTTTATTCACAGAGACTTTTGTCAAAATGAGCCTTCATTTCTGTGCAAAGACGGACTGCAGTAATGATATTCGGAGTGAGGCACTGCATGTAGGATTAGTGTGTGTGTGTGTGTGTGTGTGTGTGTGTGTGTGTGTGTGTGTGTGTGTGTGTGTGTGTGTGTGTGTGTGTGTGCGTGTGGTTGTTGGTGTGCATTAGCATTTGAAAATACCGGTGTGTCCTATTCGGTGCACCAGCGATGTCCATCAGATTGAACGTTCAGTCGTTTTCTGCTTGTTATCTTGCATAAGGAAACCTCGTGTCTCTATTACGCTGGAACAACGGATTGTTAGATTTAAGTTTTAAAAGGTTTTCTGGTTTACTTGTTTGCCACCAGGAGCATCATGATCCATATGCATAGCATTTTCGCCTTCATATTTTACGGTTAGTGCGTATTAGTGTCCACAGGCCTGGGACTGTGTACATATTTCATTATGAGGGTTTAGATGTCACGGCAAAGACACTGCACTAACCTGAAGGCTTTAATATGAAACTTAGCGCTGGAATGAAATAGCCTGTCAAAGACTTGATAGCCAACAGGAATTATGATAAATTTGCTATTAGTACAAATCCTTTAATTACAAGGGCCTAGTAATGGAAACTGTCCATCTTGCTTGCTGTGATTGTACAAAGGCTAATTTTCTTGAGAAAATGTTTTAAAAGGCCCTGGGGGAAACGAGTTTGTGCCGTGTCTTTATTAGAACATGTAAACGTGGTGAGACAGGCGGATTGACTGTTGCCAGCTCTCAGAATGGATACAAGCTTTTTTCCTCTTATGCAGGGCTAAAATCACCTCTCCATGTCTGGCATTAAGCTTTAAGATGCAAAGTGTCCTATTTTCACATGAAAAGTACATGAAAACATTCCTCAAATCTTGTCTGATGAAATGGTTAGTGGGCTCTTTGATCCCACGTTGAGGTTAATCAGAGGAGGTCTTGTCTTGTATGTGCAGGCTGCATCATAAAGTGTTGTTGCAAACAGATTTGACTGAAGCTTGAACTTGTGCATTGTATATGTAATTTATGATCAGAAGCCAATTTCACCATCCATATTTATAGTTAGCTGATTTAAAATTATACAGAGTTTGGTACTCTTGTCTGTTTTTTTTAAAGGGGCAGAATTGTGTAAAATTATTTTATTTCTTAGTTTTATTTCATGTTATAACATTATTCCCTCATCAAAAGGCATACCTGTAGAGTTGATTTGATTATTTCATGCATGTTTAAGAAATATTTGAATCTCCTGTTTGGGTTTGTAAAAAGCTCTGGGGAACTAAACTCCGGCTCCTCCACTCAGCTCCTTCAAACTAGCAGCAGCAGCAGCAGTTAGCATACACCTAGTGGAGCTGTGCTCATTATATGAACTATTTCTCAGTCCAGCGCTCAGATGAAGGAATGTTGATGAGAGGACGTCAACATGAGGCAGCGGGTCGGAAAGAACAGGATCTTCAAGAGACAGAGGTCCAATTTCAAGGGATCAAACTGCAAAGTCATGTTTGATATACAACATTTTTGTAACAGCAGAAGTCGGCATAATTACTTGATTGTGCTATAAAATGATAATATGTGGCTGGAAAATACATGGTAAATACTGCCCCTCTAAAAGATTTTCATTTTGTGTACAAACTCTTTAGGATGTGAATGAACACCGACTAACAGTTTGGTATGAATACATGCAGTGTTGCATCTCGACTGTTTGGAAACTGCAGAGAAAAGAGACATCTGTTTTGGTTAAATTTATAGTCAAACACCGACTTCATATCCAAGTCAGTGTCGGAAACACCGGAGAACTTGCCCTTGTTTTCATGCTCCTTAGTATTCAAGCCAGTTCTCTGTTTTACTGTATTTTGGTAGCGTCCTATATCTGCTTAGACAAAAACATGGCAACGCAAAATGAAAATATGTTAGTGAATCCACATGCACAACTTTAAGAGGTGTGTAAATGATTGGATTTGGAGTGGAGTGATGGTGTTACACAAAGCTGTGTTTCCATTACTAATGTAAGCAAAGCAAAACTTTGTCAGTTTTTTGCTAATGTCGAAAAAACAAGATTTTTGTGCTTCCATTAAATAAGAAACGCAATTAAAATGACATGTTAACAAGTTTGTTCATGTAATAAGCCATTAAATCATGCCACATTGTGATCTTCCTACTACTTCCTGTCGTCTTTTTTTTTTTAGGTTCTCGCTTACAGCAACATCCAGTTGTTGATCATGTGACTCGTGATGTGAAAAACTGTTTTCATTGCAGTTTTCTGAAATAAACCAATTTACAAAGATTTGTAAATTTATTGAAAAATGAAAGTTTCATTTGAAATTGGCATGTTTTCATTAAACACATTTACTTTTGAAATCCCAAATTATGAAATAAAATGGTCAATGGAAACGCAGCTGCAGTTGGTGTAGAATCCAACGTTTATGGAAAACAAGGTGACCAGACACAGAAGATGACTTGTTTATGCTTTTGGCAGCATTGGCAGGAATTAATGCAGTTTGATAGGCATCATGTTTGGGTTTCTATGAAAGATAGTGTTGGGACCGTGAAACTCCTTGTTCTTTATGTGGGATGGAGAGATGTCACAGTATCCTGACGTTGAAACTAACGGATACATGAAGACTCCTCACAAGGCTTTTAATATTCTAGTTGCCTCCCAGGGAGGTTTGTTGCGTTGTATTTCCAAGCATAAGAGAATTTCTTGATATCTGGAGCTTTCATCCAGCCACAGGCATCAAAGTCTTTTTTAAGACATTGTTGTTCTTTTTTAACATCACTAACATCCAGTCATCTCTTAATTTGTGATGAAACATGTTGAAGATAAAATTGACCTACCATTTTCCGCTTAAATCTCTTTACTGGGGACTTTTAAGGAAATTTAGTATAATATTGTCAAAATATTTAAAAGCAGTTAGAAAATCTGTCTGCTTTGGGACAAGAAGAGATTCTAGTGATGTTGGATAAAGTCTGATGTTGTTGCATCTTGGGTAAATTTGGTCTCCATGTATCCACATCACCTCTAAGCCAGGCAAACGTTGAGTGAGCCCGAGCAGAGAGCTGCAGACGGACCTAAATGTTTGGCCTGGCTCTGTGAGATTTTAAACTCTCAGAATGTGACCCTCCCTCGTTTGGACCGACTGTTCCATCCGTGTGAGGGTATTTCACATCCTGCCATTTCTCTGCAACGCTTCTCACACACGCTAATGCAAACTTGTGCCACCTCTCGCTCTCCCTCCCTCTGGCTTTCTCTGGAACAGTTTGGAAAGGGCTGATTTGAGTTGAAGTGTTAACACACTCTTCCTCCGGCCATCTGCCAAACACAAACGCTTGATGCCATGTTTGAGATCCCCTCAGCACACTGAATAAATGTTAATCTACCAGCCTCCTGTCCTCCATTCTTTTCCGTCCAACTCCTTTCTCTCCCTTCTCAAACGTTGCTCTTCTTTTCATCTCATTCCCATTTCTTTTGTTCTTTTCTTCTTTTTGATCTGCTCTTTCTTTTTCCTCTTCTTGGTTTTAATTCTTTTTATGAAACTGCTTTGTTACCCTTACATGTCCTGCTTTTATTCATGCCTGACACCTTTTCTTTTCTTTCCTTTCACTTCTTCCCCCTTTCTGTCCATCTGTTCATGCTCTCCTACTGCCTCTGACAGTTTATGGGTTGAGGCAAAGCGCACTAGTGTTTCCTCGTCTCAGGCATCTGTCTGCCTTGATTTTCTCCTTCTGCTCCTCCTTCCTCTCCTTTTTTCTTGGTTCTTTTCCTGCTCTGCTTTTAGTTCTTCAAGCATTCATTCCCATATGCTCATTTATAATTCAACAGAGGCTTTTCTTTGGAAATAAATTAAATTTTTTGCTCAATATTTACATTTATGTATAAAAGAAAAAAAAGTTCAGTACTTCTGGATTCCTGAGAGTTTTTACTTGCATAAAGTTTTGAGTGAGACCGAGACAAATCTTTGGCTGTGATTGATTTTTGGGCGTTTTGTTTCAGAATCAAAGTGTGCTTAAGAAAAAGACTGTAAAGTCAAAACATGAGTGAAATTCTCCAACGAATTTCATATTAGTTGTACTTATTGGTTTAAGCCATTAAAAAAGAGGATGATCCCGGCTGACTTAATTAGGAGTCAGTTGGTAATGTTGCTTACATAATTCCCAAAAGAATTTTAAAATTTGTAGCTTTGCATTATATTATTTCTCCTTTCCTTGCTGCAGCCATCGTCTGGTTTTTTTATTGTTGGACCTTCAGTTCATCTGCAGGTGAGAGGAAGCAGTTAGATGAAGTCCTGGGATGAGACCCAGTGCAGGTGGCGAGAGACGGAAGAATTTAGGCTAAAATAGGACAATGTCTCCCACCAGATGCGTGACACTGAACTGGAGAACTCCTTCAGCGGCAGACTGCAGCATCCTATGTGCAAAAAGAAACTTTACTGTAGATCCTTACTCTTGACAGTTGTTCACATCCTTGTTGTTACTGGCATAGTTTTTCTCATTTTGGACAACAACATCCATGCACATCTTGTGCATCTTTACATTATCCTACTCCATTGCACATTAACTTAACTTCCTGCTGGGATATACAGTATATTTCCTATGTGTGGAACAATAAACCATATGTCTATTCTATTCATCTCAGATCTGCAACATAATGCATTTTTTCATGTCAGCTCTCAGGCTTAAGTTGAAAAATAAAAATCAGCATCTACTGTAACACTGCTGCTTGTTTTGTCACACATAGCTAGAAAAATGTCCTAAAACTTTTGAAATAATCAAAATGAACTTTGATTTGAGTCTGTTTAACCAGTGGGAAGGAACTGTAGCATTTACACAGAGGAATATTTCACCATTCCTGTTTACATGGTCTCCTTAATGCTGGTTTTCTGTTATGCTCAACATTTTCTGTAGGATAGATGTTGGTGAGATTATGCTGGAGGTTTTTACTTGGATCTAAACATGAACAACAAAGTTTGTTTTGTAAAATCTCTTGGTGATTTGTATGTTTGCCTAACATTTATAATATAGCTGTGTTATGTTTATTAAGTGTTCATGGGGCTGAAATATGTTATTCTGTAAAACACAATTAAATTCTCTGGAGCTGTATATGGTGGAATAGCATCTCCTCGCTCTCATTCTCCTGTTTGATGGAAATTAATAAAAATTCTGAAACAATCTGTTTAACCTGCACATTTATAATGATCATTGATCGGATTATTGATTTTCTCATTCTTTACTCTTATACCCATCTCAGCAAATATTGCACAATAAAGCTCAGAAACATCAAACATTTCTGTTATTGAGCAGAATATATTTCCACCAAGCATGCAGTTTGTTTTAATGGCTCAAAGTCGATTGAATGTGCTAAACTTTGATTTCCTTGTTTCAAAGGCTCTGCCAAAAGCAACGTCCCCTCCCAGTTATGCATATCCATCCTCATATTTATTCCAAAGTAGTTCAACCAGCACTGTACTTTTTCTCACTCCTAGAAGAGCTGAATGTATATTCAGAAATTAAAAATACACTTGAAGAAATGACTTGGATCAAACTTATTAGAACTCAGGTTGAAATCCGCTGAATTTTACTGTCAAAACTTCATTTTTTTCTTCATGTCAGTTGTTCCTTTGTTCCCCTCTGCTTATATTCTCTATCCAGTGTTTACAGTAAAAAAAAAAAGCACAGATGAAAGTTAAACAAGCTGCTATAAACTTTGACACAGGAGGCAAGGATGTACAAGTTCAAATTATTTTAATTCTATATAAATATTCCTGACTTTCCATCCGCTCTGTGATGTTTCTTTAACAGCCATGCGGAGGGTTAGAGAAAAAATAACTGCTAAAAACTACACACAAAGGCTCAGTTTAAAAATTATTCATTCTACTTTCCTGTTACGCAGTTTGACTTTTCTCTTCATTCTTTCTTTCACTTGTGGTTTTCCTGTCATCCATCGTTCCCCAGTTTCTCAACCTCCTATTTTACTCCCTTTTGTTCTTCACCTCCTCTCTTCTACGTACAAACACAAACTTGCTCCTTTTGCTGGTCACTGATTTCCCAAAGTGTTCTGGTCGGTGACATTCATTAAAGGGTCAGTTTTTGCTAAGCAGCGCCTCTCGGCACGTTCCCAAGCTTCAGCTGGTGTCCCACCCCAGAGCATCGCCGCCATAATCAGATTCCTCTCTCGCATCTTGTTGCTTCTCATTACAGCCAAGGTTACATGAATCATTGTTTGCTGCAGAAATAAGAGCAAATAAAAGGTTGTATGAAAGTGTCTGTGAATAAAAAAATGCATCAGTTTTTTTAACCGACTGTTGCTTTGTGTAGATGTGTGCTAGTTTTACTTGCAGCAGCAGACGGCGCCTCTTCCTCCTCTTTTCTTATCCTCTCTGGCTTCAATTCTCAACACGTCTGCTGAGCTGCTCTGAAGTCCTGATGCCAACATCTTCTCTGAAGTGTTTGACCAAAGAACCACAACAAATATTAGCATCCTGAGCGGACACACACACACACACACACGCACACACACGCGCACGCACACGCCTAGACAAGTAAACATACACTCTGCACTCCATATAAACATGAGAGCTCCAGCGAATGGGGATGTCATATCTGCCATCCACTCAGACTTCTTCCTTCCTCCATATAACCGGTACGGTTAACATAAATAACTGTTAGCAATTATTAACAAAGACGTTATTCTGTAAGGGAGCGAAAGACCTGAACAGCTTTGTGTAAATCTAGTGGGATCTTTTACAGCGTCCCATTTTCATGCCAATAATAACCGTGGGAATTAATATCCTGCTTAATAACAGCCTCCACTTATCCCAGAGGATTTTCTTCTAGATTTTCTAACTTGGCTCCGGGGGATTTGTCATCGAGACCGCCCACTAATGACGGACATTATGCCCTGGCTCGTAGTTGGCGTTAGTTTATCCCAAAGCTGTTGCATGGATATTAAAGTAGCCTGTTTCATGTTGGTACCAAACTGGAAACACCATTTTTTTGTGTTTGTTTCTCTGTGAGAATGAATATGTGACTCTCCCAAGACGTTGTAATACCATAATATTATTCTATGTTTGATTAATGCATGACAACAGCATTCACAATGAAATATTTTACAACTTCTTTTGACATCGCTTCACATGAGACAAAAGTTCCCCTCTTAAAATATCAATTTCTAAATGATCAACATTTACCATAACCCTACCTCTAGCTTATTTAGTGGCTAAAAAAGACAAGTTTTCAGCTAGAAAACGCCCATAATGTAATGGGTTAAATGAATGTCGGTTTTAACATGGTTTCTTAGGGTGCCTTAAAAATAATAAGAATAACAAATATAGTCTCATATGAGACTTTGAAATCTTTAAGTGTAAGGATTTGAGTTTTTCAGTGTATTCATTTAGGATTCTGTCTATTGAGTCTCTGTGTTGTCCCATCTTGATTAGTTACACCTGTTCCTTGTTTCCCCTCATTGTCGCCCCTTTTTTATTTAAACCCACCTGTGTTCCTTGTTCTTTATCTGGTCCTCGTCTTGTCACGTCAAGTCTGTTGTCAGTTGCCTATTAAGTTACCAGTTGTTACCAGTATAGAGCCTTTCGCTCATCTGTGCTGCCTGGACTTTTGTATCTCTGACATATTCATTAAATTTATCATTCATTCTCTACAACCTGGGTTCGCTGCGTCTGCCTCACCTTAGGTTGTATGTTTAGTAACATCTGATAGTTTAATCTCATTACATTGTGTTTACAAGGTCCATGATGTTGGATAGAAACTGCGGTATTTGAAGGAATATACACACAGACGTTAAACCTTCTCCATGAACCCATTAAAGATGAAGTTTTTCTGCTCCTGAAACTGACTTCTTGTTAAAATGCAAACATTTATGTTTAGTTAACCACTGATTTTACTCAACTGAAATCCCTTCTTTAAGAACCGCTATAAAACTTAAACAAATCTGTAGCTTATGATCCTTGTCAAAAATATCAGCCTTATTAGCAATAATATGCCGACTGCTGCTTCACATTACATGGCCCAGCAGCTTTACTTTAATGTTCCATTTTGAACCATTACTGCCTCTGATTAGCTCAGTGATCTGTGTTGTGCTGTGCTTTAGCTGAGTTTTCCTGGTGACCAATGTGTGCTCTCTATAATGAAGTACTTACATCTAAGCCTTTAAAGTTAAGTTGTATGTAATTTAATAAAGAGGAGTCAATAATACTGCAGGTTCTTTATTGTAAGAAGTCTACACATTTTCATAATCTGCTGTGTAATATGTTTTGGCTGCACAGAACCATTATTCAGAAATGCCTTCTACTTTTCTAGTAAATTAACTGTTAAGACAGAAAACTCAGGCCCTTTATGAACAATAAACAGAAAAAATATATCAGGAGTTCTCACAGGGCAAAATGTAAATCAATAACAATGTATATCATGGTAAACAGGTGATCAATACAAATAGATAATATTAATTCAGTCATTTCACTGAACTCTGATGCAGAGCAGCACAGCATTCTGGGGGATGTAGGCAGAGGAAAGACTTTAGCCGCTCAACTTTTCATGCCTAGCTAAGCAAGTTTGATGGGATGAACTCACTCTCTCTTTGGTTACCTAGCAACAACTTGAGTTGATTGCAGCAGCAATTTAAGAACAGATTTCACTCCATGCAGTATTTCAGATATTTAAGACAAAACATTTACTACACATGTGCCGACATCCAACCAGGTCTTAGAAGACGACATCTTGTGGAAACTGATATATGAACTTCATGTTAGGAGCTTCAAAATTAAGCTCAGGTGTTTTTTTCTGGACTGTTTTTGGTATCAGAAAGATTCTTGAACAACATTTTTCACTTTTTAACTCATCAATAGTTCTTTCTGGGGTTTTTTTTTTCTGCCTTTAATTTATCCTTTTTATACTTGATTGCATATCAGGAAGTGGTGATTGTAAAATAAGACGTTCCTCTATAGATGATGATGAAATGATTTCTGTTGCAGCTCCCTGTGGGGGGATGCTCACAGTAAATGGTGATAATTATTCTGGTTTTAGCAGCAGTGGCATCATTGATACTCTTGATGATAATTGCTGTTAATGGTTGAGACAGCAGGTTGTAACCGGCAGTTTGTGAAAAGATCCAGGTAGATACGTTTACTTTAAGTTTTTAAAATGATCCATAAGAATTTAGTTTGATTTAATTTTGGACAGTGTAGGACAAGTGGTCAAAGGTCATTGTGCTAAAACTTCAGGGAGTTGATATTGCGTTATTATGGACAGTGTGGGATGATTAACTGATGAATGAATCTGTATTAATGAGATGCATTGCTGTAAGAACAATTATACCCATTACCACACAACCTGGTAGGATTTAAACTCTTGAGCCTCACTTCACATTTAATTTGTCTGACCAGCTTCTCAGTGACTGTTCTAAAAATGAACCACAGCTTAATCAGGTTGCTCCTGTGATAACTTTATGCATATCTGCGTTTTAATCAGGAGGATGAGATTCAGGTTCATCACATTAATTCACTTAAACTAAGTTAGTCATTATGTGTTTTATGTAACTGCTGAAATCCAGATAAGTTCATTCTCAAACATGTTTGTGTTATTCTAAACATTTAGTTCCATTACAGCAACCACAGGTGAGTCATTGTCTACATATTATGATCTGTACTTGAAGTAAATGGTAAAATCAGACTTAAACTAATTCATTCTTTTGGCATCTTTATTGGACCTTATTGTTGTTAGTCACTTTTCTTTTTCTGTGTTCATTTTGTGGCCCTAAAACTGCACTTTGCTTTAGAGGCGCCCTGAATGGACCAACAGCTCTGCAGGGCACCGTGCCATTGAGCTGAAGCTGCTGTTCTTTCTGCACTCCATCTCTCTCTCCTCAACCTCTTTCATCTGTCGTTTGCTTCCTTGTCGTCCCGACAGCCTTCAAACAGCTGGAAACATGTTTCTGTGTGCCTGTGTGTGTGTGCATGTGTAAGCCGACATCATTCCTGGGTTGTTTGACACATCAGCTGCAGGCAGCGCTGGACTAAATAGGCTATTGCACACCAAACCACCCTTCACTCTCACACTTCCACACTAATGCACATACATTATTGGAGAACCAAAAACAGCTGGAACACTTCAAATAAAATGCAAACAAATCTGTCACACCCTGAAGAAGATCTTTAAGTGGGAACATGCTAACACACCACTCAGTCTCTTACATTCTTCCCTCCCTCAATCACAGACGCCATTACATTTTCCATCGCCTTGAGCCGAGCTGACAGCGGAGAGCATGCCATGTGTGAGCTGAGCTCTGAAGGGAGTTAACTGATTAAGTATATCTGTGACAGACACGATCCCTGCTTAGTGGCTACTGAAAAGGGAGGCGAGAGGAGTTAGTGGAGAAGAGATGAGAACGAAAGGAGAGGATGGGACATAAAACGCCTTGTTCAGTATGTTCATCTCACTATGTGACCGTCTTTTAATCACCTGTCTTAAACAGCAGCTCCATCTGTTTCTGGAGACATTTAAAGTCAGTCAAAAGCAGCGTTAAAATTCGTTTATACAAATAAAGCACTTTTAATTGCTCTGGGTAAGGTAATGATTTTTTAATTGGCTTCTAAATTAATCGAAATTGTCAAACAGCAGCTTCTTTCACTGCTCTGAAACTCACTCACTCAACAATGACAGTTAATGCGTATTTTTGGTTATATTAAAGAATGTCTCATAAACTATCCAGAATGTGTTTGAGTCACTTTATTTTTCCACCACTTTAAATCTTAACCCAATGGACCGATGCATGAAATCCTCCTCCTCAAGCAGAAAAGCTCTGTTTTCTCTTTCTGGCATTTGTCAAGCGGCAACAAAGACAATAGTAAACAAAAGAGCCTGTAAGTAGACGTCTTTGCTTATTGCCTTGCAGCTCAAAAGAGCATAAAATCTGCCGGAGCTTGATAAGGTTTTGTCCAGCATCGGTAATACGACGGCGACTTTTTCCAGCAGCCTTGACAGGAAAAAGATCAAATGTTGCAGAAATAGCTGCCAAGTCTTTGTCCCAAACCACACAGGCCATGTATTACTTGTGTTTGGAGCAAGAGATGTTTGTTTCCCTATAAAAAGATGAAATATTTGCTTTCTTATGGGCATTCTGACTAAAAATTGCATAAAATGTCGAGTCCTATCAGTTATATATATATATCAAAATGTTCTCTGTGATGATTCTGGCATTCACAAAATGGAGATAATGTTGGTAGTCCTGACTGTAAAAAGGGCTTCATTTACTTTGACTTGATGTGAGAAAACGATTTTGTCCTTCATACAGCTTGTGTAAATATATAATTTCAGCTTTATTTCTGTATTAAATTGGTCTAGCTTTGTGTTATGCTATATAAAGCTATATGACCTCTGATGTTGAAAACAACCCTCTCCTTTTTGCTGTATACGCCAAGCAATCATTAGACTCTGGTTACTCCCTCTCATTTGTGTTCAGCCGCCGTCTGCAGGCTCTCACTCGGCTAAAATGTGATCTGATGTCTCCAAATTGCAGCTTTCTGCTACATTCCACTGACTCTGTGAGTCTGTCCATGATACAAAAAAGAAACAATTTTATTTGGCCTTTTCGGGACCCCTCAAGTTAACAAGATCTCCACTACAGAAACTTTCTTACAGTGGCTGCAAGGGTAATGACAAGACTTTCAAAGATGATGGAGGCAAATGAAAAGCAGAGAGTCGAGGGGCCAAAAGAGGAAAGAGAGGAGTTGCAAGGTTATAAAGAGAGGGAGACTCTGCCAAGGAGTGGAGCTCATTAATGAGTAATGGGTTGGTGACTCTTTGCCCTTGGACACCTCAGCTACTGATGACTTTGTTGTTACTCCAGTCCAGTGCCACAGATGCCAGCGTGAGACTGTGTGCACTCTGGGTGCCTATATCTGGTTCCAGGATCACTTCCTGGCGACAGAAAAACAGATTAAACACTGAACCATAGATATTTGGTTTAAACATCTTGCCCCACTTATATTGTGCCAGTAAAAACTTTACATACCGTCATGATTGTTGTGAACATGATATTAATTTGCCCACGTTAAAGATGATCATGACCTTGTCTTTTTCAGTGTGATTAATTGCAAGAAAATGTTAAACTTTTTTTTGGTGTGGCCTGTTTGTGCGAGTCTCTTTTGGAAAATGCTATCCAGTTTATGTAGAGCAATTTCACAGCAGATTGCATCGGGTTGAATGCTGCAAGTCAATAGCTTGGTGTTGCTGGGTGAGAATGTAGCGACAGTAGATAATCGCTTGTATTGTGTCGTTGACTTTACAGCAGTCACACAAAGCAGAAAGCGCATGTAGCAACAGTGGAGAGGAAAATCTCCCCTTTAACTGGAACGAACCTCCGGCAGAACCAAAACCGGGTTCAAGGCTTGAGCCAGGAAGACTCAGTGAAACATCAGTATTTTTGTTTTGCTTTGCACTTCATACAACTAAGTATTTCCTCTCAAACATAGCAATATGTATATTGTTTCATTATAAGTCAAGTAAAAATTTTTTGTATACTTTGTACATATATGCACAAATATTTATTAATTAGTGAAAAGAAAATCATTGCTCTTTGTCTCAAGAGCCGTTTTTAGCTGCTGATATACTGTACACAGACTACAGAAAGATCCAACCCACTGTCAGCCTCTTCAAACCTGTGGCCTGTGTCCAGATTTGCAGTGTTTGCGAGCCAGTACCTCCTGCCATTTCAGCCCAATTAGAAGCTCTCCTTCCTGGGCAGAGAGCAGCAGAAAGGGCCCCTCCTTCCTTCCAGCCTTATATCTGTTGCTCTCCTGTTATGACAGCCTCTGACACAAGGTCTGTGTAATTACTGCTGCCTGAAGGAGCAAGACAGTATGGGGCAAGACAGAGGGAAGGGAGGAAGGGATGCAGCAGAGGGAAAGCACAGAGGAAGAGGAGAGACGTGTGGACAGGATCGGCTCGGGAAAAGAGGAGAAAAGCGGAAGCATAGAAGTCAGGAGAAGGAGAGAGTGAGCAGACAGCTGGCAGACGACCTCCTGCTGTTTGTTTGTACATGCAGTGTGTGGAAAGAAGAGTTACAAAGTGTGAGTGAGCTGATAGCTGATGACAGTATCTAGTACCAGTAGAGTGGATTCACGCTGCTGTCCCGGTGGCCACTCAGCCGGAGCAGCAAGATTTCTCTCATTAGAAAAACACAAGACAGATAATTCTCCAGGCGATCCGAAACGATAATTAAAGAAGGTTTTTTTCTGCACAATGTTCCAAATGAATTATACACTGCAAAAACACATAATCTTTCCAAGTATTTTTGGTCTAGTTTCTAGTGCAAACATCTTGACACACTTGAAAAAAGCCAAAACTAACTTACAAGCAAAAATTTACTATTTCCACTGGCAGATTATTTCACTTATAAGATGGGAAAAATGTCTTGTTATAAGTATCAGTATTCAAGAGGCACAAGCTCCTATATCTTGCTGAAAGTTACTTGTAAGTTAGTTGTCTTATTTCAAGTGTAGTAAGTTATTTGGAATAGAAACTAAACAAAAATACTTGGTAAGATTTTGTGTTTTGCAGTGTTCTGACTGAAATAAGATTCTGTTTGCATGATAAAATGGTGAGGTAAAGTTTAACAGGTGGTTAAAGGGCAAGTCCCAAAAAACCCCCACTGCAAACACCATCAGAGGACAGACCAGATAGAGTAAAGGTCTGTAACAACACCGGGGTGAGCAAATCTCAATCCAGTCTTGCACTGACCCAGAGTGCTGAAGGTTTTGTCGTAAAGTCTTACATTTGAACTTCTTTGCGTAGTGAGAACATGAAGCCCAAACAGACCTGGAAGTTGTCCAAGGTCTGACAGAAGACCAGCAGCACCAGCCATGGCAGAACCAACGAACCCTTTCAAACACACACACGGCGCCATGTTTGTCTCAGCTTTTTGGTGACTTCTAAATAAAACTCCTTGGTTAAAAAAAACATTTCTGAATTACCTCTATGCATTTCAATCCACTGCAAACTTTACACTGAGGCTGCCATGAATAGAAAAGTCACATCTATTCCAAGATGTTCACTCAAACTCCCAAAATGTCAACGCCTACTTGACAAAATAATTGCGCCCATGTTGCCGCAGCAAGCAAAGAGGAAATGGTCTCAGTTGAATGTCTGAGTCATCGGCTGAACAATAGCTTCTCCTCTAAAAGCCGCTGTTGACGAAGAGATTTTCAGAGTTATGAAAAGCTAAGCCTTGAATTTAAAATCAATAACGCATGATTTTGTTTTTATAGATGTATTATGTACAGGGTCAGTTTTGTGGACTCAACTACATAAAACAAGGTTCAAGTGTTCAGTAGGATTCTGCACCAAAGGGGACAAAACAGACACAAAATGGATATTTTTTGAAGCTACATTTCAAACAACCACCTTTGCATTAGTAAAGCAATGTTCCTCTTTTTTTCAACCTGTTGACTTGATGACTGTCAGTACGGTAATTTATACTTACCAGTTTCTTCTCTATGCTTTATTTTAGTTCTCATCTTCTTGTTATTTTCATATTATCATATTACCTCACAGTGGGGGCGGTTAAAAAAAAAAAAAATCTGTTAAGAAAGCAGCCAAAGACTGTAGGTGACGGGGAACAAACTAGAGATAATCAGTCTGAATTATGCCCACCTCATCTGCAATTACCTCCTGTTGCTATGACACGACTAAGCCAAATGACTGCCACCCATTATATGTAATCACTCTCATGTGCATCCGAATATTATAGATGGCTATTACTGGGCCCAGAACAAAATAATGACTTTCAGAAGCGGAAAAAGGAAAAAAAAAAGCTGATTTACTTCTTGTGACGTGTAATGAGGATGAAGTTTGAGTGTGAAGGTGAAATTAGTGTTTCATTTTTTTGGTCATAGTGGAAAAATTGGTTAACATTATCACATACAGACCCATTCAATAAATTAAAATATTTTTGAAAAGTTAATTTATTTTAGGAACTTTGTCAATAAGCAAATCACACTATATAGATTAATTACACAGACGGATGATTGAAAGCCGTTAGTTACAATTTTCTGTTTATAGTTCATAAAAACATGACATTTAAAATTAGAATCCTACAATAGACCAATAAAAAAGCCTTAATGAAACACATAAATATTACTTGCTTAAAAGTGATCAATTTTCCAAATGTACTTTTAATCTTCCATATGAGCCTTGCCGTACCTTAATAAAGCCATACTAATTAATATATTTTGCATTTTAGTGTCAGAAACTATTTTAAAAATCAGAATTTTAGACTGCAAAGCTACAAATAAAGGTTACCTTTTATATGCTTTTCTTTTTAAGAGGCTATTATGTATTTTCCAGTCACATTCGGCCATTTTGCAGCATAATCATGTAGCTATGTTACCTTCAGTTATTTAAAATAAATGTTGAATAGAAAAGTATAAAAATTTGACTCCTTGACATTGGCCTCTGTCTCTTTCAACACTCCCAATTCAGCTAATAATCACAACAGTGGAAGATTTTATGTGATCAACCAACACAATGTGGAACAATGTGGTGATCAACCAACACAATGTGGAACTACATACAACGGTCTGAAAAGTCACAATACTTTTGATTTTAAATGAGCCTCTGTACTCATGAATAGCTCATGAATATCCTCTGCTCTAAACTGGTTGGCTCCATTTTGCAGCCTCCGTCCATCTTCTTATCAACTATGGTGAGCTTCCCTGTTCCAGCTGGAGAGAAGGAACTCCACACCATGTTGCTGCCACCACTTATCTAAGCAGAACAACTAAATCTGATCGCTACTGCTTGCATTTTTAGATGAAGAATTGAACAGGTTACATCATCTAACCGTGCTTTAAACCTCTGCAGAGGTTTATCACTGATAAAACTTTCTCTTTGGTCTCCATCATGTTGTTTGTTTACTAATGTTCTCTATTAAAACACAAACAGATTAACTCAAACTAGTTTTTCTTGGTTGCACTGGACTTTATTTTAAGATCATTAGAGTAAATGGTGGTAAAAAGAATGCACTAAGCACTGGTCAGATGTGTTTTTATGAAAACCATCTATTATTCTACTGCTGTTTGGAAAATAAGCTTCTACTTTTTGTTGGTCTGTTATGCAAAACGTTTGTTGGACTTTCTTGCTCAATGACAAAGGAATTCTAATTCTAATATCTCTCTAAAACATTTTGAAGATTGTTGTGACATGAAAAGTAAATTTTGCAATATAAAACTAGCTTATTTATGTCCATCATCTGTTACTTCTTTGGCATTTAGAAGTATCATGGAAGTGTTATCTACATTTTATTGAGAGAGAAATTTGTTCTCTTCTAAATTTCAGTGACCTTGTAATGTTTTTTATAAACTGCTACTGACTTAATGAAGTAAATCTCTGAATACATTTATGGTAGATTGGGAAAAGTGTTTTTCAGCATTAAAAGAGTCGCCTCTTGTAAAACAATCTTTCTCTTGACGGTAATTTGGCAGCAAATAAAAGTGTTTGCTGAGAGCAGCGGTTTGTAATGGAAGCAGCATTTCTGACACATCCAAATAATGTTGGTTTTGAATTGCATTGGGGAGTTCTTTTATGTTGCTTCTAACAAATCTATTGAGTTCATCAGAGAGAAACTGCTCTGGGACTGAAAGATGTGAAGGAAACAACAGTTCTAAATGAAACCATGCACATTCCCGCTCTGTCACCAGGTTTTGCTTCATTTTGATGTCAGATCCTATTACTGTGCTTTTCAATTTATTTGAAATTATTTTGACACATTTTATAGAAAGTGTCTCCAGTGCATGCATCTTCTTAAAGAGGACTGATTCTGTCTGTAATGTCATGATTTTGCCCCCTGGTAGCTAGATCCCCACCTGCACAGTTAGCTTCTCCGATCTGTGGGTAAAAGTAACTTTAGGCTTGTTGTATTTTTGTGCTATCTGATCCCACAGACGATCACACCAGAGTCCGACTGCAGCTGCTGGATGGAGACCCCCACTCCGACTACATCAACGCCAACTATATTGATGTGAGTTAACACACACACGCACACACACCGACTACATTAGGGCAATAAACTAATAGCAACACATGTCTCAATAAGCACGATTATATGTCTCAATATCAGTATTACATACTGATATTGAATGTAATATCAGTACATAATACATTCAATACAATTCCACTGAACTTCAACTCAGAATTGCACAGCATTCTGGGTAATGTAGGCAGAGGAAAGACTTTAACAACTCAACCTCTCACGACTAGCTTAGCAAGGTTGGTGTTTTAATATCTTATCACATTGTAATAATCTAAAGATCTGGAAAGACTTCCATTAAGATTCAGGTCTAGACCAGCTAATGACAACCTGGCAACCTGATGACAACAAAGACTTAAAATCCAAACTTTGACCACTTCCTAAACTCTCATCATAGCGGTAGATGATCTCCTAAAAGATTAATTTTAACAAACTTAGTCACATTGGAATCTGGAAATCCATTTGATTTTTTCTTCATTTCTATTCCCTCCTCAGTTCTACCATTGATTTTATTGCATGTCTTATTCCCCTCACTTTATCAAATTTTATTCATTGTAATCTCTTTACAGCACAACATGGTTGTATTGACTGCGCTAATGAATTTGTTGGAGAAAATCTCTCATTCAATGAGTCTCTAATGATGAATGCCTTTTTTATTAAGATGTAAGGAAGGAGGGACGTGGAAAACTACAATCTGATCATTACATTGTCTCTTAAGAAACACAAGGGGGATTTTAATAGCAACAAAAACTGATTAAAGTATTAATCTCAGTTATCTGTCTAACTAGGAGCAGTGGATAACATCAGTGGAATAATCGGTGTTTAGAAAGAAGCTGACAGAGGAAAAAAAATCCCTTTTTATAAACCGTTGATTATTTAAAAAACAACCTTGGTTTATTCAGAGAGAAGCGGATAGTTTGGAGGACAAAACTGGAAAAATAGACCTGGAAAAAAGGGAAATGCACAAGTAGGTGGTGAAGGAAATGAATTCAGCAGGAAAATAAAATGGTAAATTTTATATTTGATATCTGAAGCCAGACTATTGAATTCATAAGTGTTTCAGCAAAAGAAAATAATTTCAAAATCCAACGAGATATCAATATTTAAAAAGTATTTAATGAAAGATTGAAAGGAAGAAGAAACTAACACTGGATGTGCTCAGAGACAAATTTAATTACACTTGAATATATTAAGGAAAAGAGAAAAAAAGGAAGAACACAATAAAGAAAAAGATAAAAAGGCACTACAGACTTTTATGCTTTAATTATAAAAACATTAATAAAACAACCACGATTCAAAATAGTCGCAAGCAATGATTCAACAGCTTCTGAAACCGTCTCTGCGTTTCTATCGACCATATTTTGTGCAAATTGGAATTCAGAAAATAAGTTTACTGGATGGATAAATGGCAATTTTGAAAAAAGTAAAACATATTGATAAGTTTTTTGTGCATGGATGAGGTGGTTTTTCAGACGTGTTGAAATTTGTGTATTTTGCAAAGCCTGTGATGGAAACACTTTGTATCCATCGAGTAACTGCAGCAGGCTCTACAAGACGTCTCAGCATCACAGAGGTCACCAAAAGCTGAGTTTGTTGATCAAGATCTGTTGAATCCACAGATCTTCTGTAAAACTGCTGACTATCATTTCCCTAAAACGCTGCGTACTTAGACACTCCCAGGAATAAGGGACTTGTCACATCTTGTTACGGCTGATAGTCCTAGTGCCATATAAATATGAATATATCCCATGTAAATGTTTACTTTATTGCCACTTTGATTTTTAATAACTTATTGTGTGAACAAACTTATTGATTTTAATGGCATTTGTTATTAAATAGAAACACGGCATTTGTGAAATTGTGTTTTTTGACATTAGCATGATATTGAAAAAGTTTTGCACACACTTCAGATGTTGTGTTATATTGTAGGAATTTTTCCCAAGGTTTTTCACGTTACTCCACTTCAATAAAGCTTGCAGAGAAGCTTTGATTTTTTAAAGTCTCATACCTACATTTTAATGAGTTGGATGTATGGACCGAGCAATGCAGTGTTTTGATTTCTTCCTGTTTCACCCGTTGATTGGCTCACATTGACCTGCAGTAAGCTTTCTATAAAATGTGATCATGGATTATTCAGTGACTACAAGCTACTCAAGCCAAACCATCAGCCCTCCACCACCATGTAATCAGTTTTACTGTATTCTGATGCATAAAACCCTGAAACTAAATGAAATTAGAAAAAAAGAAAAAAAAAATGCATTAAGCAAAAATGTAACCAGAAGGTAAGGAAGCTTTTTAATGCCTTGTTCTTCTGACTCACAGGGCTATCACAGACCCAGACATTACATCGCAACACAAGGTAATTAAACTGGTGCAGTAAGCATATGACGAGCTGAAGTGTGGTTTGTGTGCGTGTGTATGAGTGTGTGTTGCCGCCACCAGCATGGCGTCACTTCGGAGTGGAAGGCTGTTACGGCAGCCTCCTAAATCTAAACTGCTGTATAAAATCCCCCTGACAAATTTAAGACCCCATTACCTCAACCCCCCAAAACTGCTATCTGGGATTGATTGCGGGTTCGTGTGCGTCTTCAATTGTGTTGTGCTTGTGTGTTTGTAACAGTCTGCATTATCACTGCTGATATTTTCCTTTCTAACATGAGTTTGCACCCATCTGCACACACACACACACACACACACACACGCACGTCAGCACTGATTTTGTGTATTTTGTCTGTCAGGACCCATGCAGGAAACGGTGAGGGATTTCTGGAGGATGGTTTGGCAGGAAAACTCTGCCTCTATCGTCATGGTTACAAATCTGGTGGAGGTGGGAAGGGTGAGTTCATCTTCAGCGCTATTAAAAATTATTGTGTCCTGAGAGTACCTGTTCGCAGCCGGACTTTTGGTTTTGTGATTATCACCAGGCACTCTGCTTAAATCTGTGTGTTTGTGTAAATTGTGTTTTTTCAGGTGAAATGTGTTCGTTACTGGCCTGATGAGACAGAGGTTTATGGAGACATCAAGGTGACCCTGATAGAAACGGAGCCTCTGGCTGAATACGTCATCCGGACATTCACTGTCCAAAAGGTAAACAAGGCTTCCTTCATGTTCCTCTTTCTTCATCACTAGATTGGGATTGTGAAGGCTCTCCTTCCTCTGACTGGAGAAGCAGTTGATGTCTCTGTTTACATAATATGAAGATTTGATGGTAATATGCTCAGACTGAGGACAAAACAAGGAAAGGAAGTTTTTTCTATGCTATATATTTTTTAAAATCCTGAATTTCCTCTGTTTTTTGTTGGAGATTTTTTATATACAGGGTGTCTGCACATCTTGAAAGTCTTAAATTAATGTATCAAAAATTAAGGCTTTAAAATGTCTTAAATTTGTTTTAAAATTTGAATTCTTCCATAAATTCGTTAATTACAGGTGTTGAATTTTGTAGTGGCAAGAGTGGTAGGTTTTTTTTGTCAGGCCAAAGATAGGCATCTTTATTGCATTTTGTGACTCGAGGCAGTTGAGGCTACTGGTAGCATTTTGCCTATATAGCCTTGCTAGCTAGCTGTCTATCATGGGTAGGTGCAAATTTATCACCAGTTGGCTGGATGATGTTCGCCTTCGCCAATGGCTCATTTTTGTTGCCAACCTGTATGATGCTACATGCATTCTGTGCAAAAAAAGCTCGGCCCTATTGGGATTAAAGATGCAGGAAGCCAAATGCGATGTGAGAAGCACAAAGCTTCTGCCAAGAGCCACAAACAGACTCCAGAAATGTCAGTTTTGATCCTCTGTTGTGGCTAAAACTCCCCTGAAAATGGTTGTCGCTGCTTCTGCTAGAACTTATCCCAGAACATTTGGTGCAAAGCAAACTCAGAGGTCAGAGGCTTAGTGGATTTCAAACACAGTGGTCAAGCGCTAGTGCTAACCATTTAGGAGTTTTACTTGAAGAAAGTTGTTCCAGGATCTATAGTTAATCTCACAAGTAGTAGTATTTCTTTCTCAATAGTTCTCCATTCGTACAACATATATGTGCAATTTTATTTTGTACATTAGGTCTTAAATTTCATTCTTCTTGGCCTCAAAAAGTCTTAAATTTAATTCCTTGTGGTTTGAGAAAGTCTTAAATTTTATTCATACTGGTCTAAATAAAGGTCTTACGTTTTATTTTAAATGGTCTTTAAAAGTCTTAAATTTGACTTTTAAAGAAAGAAACTGCAGAAATGCTTCTATATGCAATAATAATTTTTTCCCCCTTTTTTGCTTTGTATGCAGGTAAATTAAGAGACAAAGTAGTTTTTTTTAAAAGTCCTAATTAAATCTGTATTTCTTGTGAGAGTATAGAGCTTTCTGTTTGAGGAAACAGAAGAAGACTTCATCATAAGCAGGACAACTTCATGTTTCTCTGACCAAAATTGCCACAAAATCACATTTTTAAATACCTACATCTTAAAACATACGTTTTGACTTTTGTCACGTTTTTTTTCTGCTTTTCTGCACTTTACCCTGTTTCTTCCCCCATCCCATATTTCCTTCCTTCTTTCACTCACACGAAAGCAGCTTACCAAGACAAGTCCTCAAGCCCCTGCCATCAGCGCATTTAGCAAGCCATTAATCCAAAGCACCTCCGTGTGGGTGTTGGGTGTGGGGGTGTGTGTGTGTAAGTTTCAAAGGAAAGCTGATTTCGAAATGCCTGTCATTTACTTCAGCATGCAATAATACATGCGAATGCACAAACTCAGATTCAGAATATTCCATCTCTGCTCTGAAGAAGTTCCTGTTGCTGCCTGAATGTGAAAAACAAAGCAAAGGGAAGACAAAGGCAGCGAGAGAGAGAGTGAACAGGTTCGAGGCAACAATTAAATTGCTTCACTTGCAGTGAATAATGAGAACAGGATCTTAATGAAAACATTTATTAATGGCACATCCAAAGAGATTAACTGAGCAGAGAGTAAGGACGGCTGACAGGGGCTCAAAGAAAGAGAAAATATGCAAATGCATCTGCAAGAGAGAGAGCAGGATAGATGGAGGACGGAAAAAAGATCACAAAAGGTAGCTTGTGTTTGAGAGTCAGGATCAGTTGTAAAGAAAAGCTGTGGGTGAGGGAGGAACATTTCTGTTCCACGGATTGCCAGACATTATTTTCAAAGAGTTCATTTTATCTGTGAAAGTGGAATTTTCACAAAACATGCAGAAAAGAAGATTGCAACTTTAGTTTCACCGTCTCTTTCTCACTGTGCAAAACAGATGTCACCTTGTAGTCTTGCATGTGTAGCTGAAGACAATTTCTTTCATGAAGCATTTGTTGTTGTACACCATCACACAGAATCCATTAAAATTGGAATTATCTTGTAAAGAACACTTTCAAGTGTGGAAATCAAATATTTTTGTGAAGCCAAAGATTTGGGAGTGCAGCAGAAGGTAACAGACAAAATGGCACCCAGAAGAGTTTGGGATCTCCTTTGTTAGCCTCTATCTAAGCTCCGCCCCAAAGAGGGCGTTCCCTAGTGTGTCATTTCCTCTAAGCATAGCTCTCATTTGCATTTCCTAACATGTCATTTCCTTTAGGTTTAGCTTAGCAACTAGCTAAAAGAGATAGAAGGAAAACAGAATTTATTTATTCTCAACAGAAGTTACCATTTTCACAAAATTCATTCAGTTATTGTTGAACAACTGATTCTGATGTTTCCTTCCAACTTTTGCTGTTGCCATTTTGCAGATTAGCGTAAGCTCCGCCAGTTGGAGAATGGAGTGCCATAATTTGCTGATTTGCTTATATGAGGGAAAAAACTATTTCACTAATAGATGGATTCATAAAAATTGAAACAAAACATATAATTTCCATAATTTCTGTATGTTTTAGTTAGTTTTAGAAACGCTCGATAAAGTTATTTATTTCAATTAACAAAAATCTGTCCTCAATTTTTGTTATTTTGTTAAATTTAGTTCATTTTCACTATGGTGTATAGAATTCTAATTCTCATTGAACACAAATCAACGCAGAGGAATTAAAACCTACACGTTGCAGGCAGTTCAGGCAGGACACTTTTTTTTTATCGTCTTCATTTTGTAGAATAGCAGCTAACTGGTGTTATTAGACATATAAACACCAACAAAGAATGCTATTGCAGGAACAAAGATATAGTTCTGGGGCATTTTATCCTGCATCAGTCAGGGATTAATCAGATTACTCTGGAAAACAGTCCAGGTAGGTACAGCAGCTACCTACCTGGACTGTAGGTACCTACTGTACAGCAGGAATGATTTGATTGCAATGTTTTGCTACAGTTAAGCTCCAAGGCACAACTGCAATAAAGACTCATATCTAATAATGTGTCAGAACTGAACCATGTTGTGACAAAGCAGATGTGCTTTGTTTCTTTGTTGAAGAGAGAAAATGGCTAATAACACACATTTGGCTGAACTTTGGAGTGATTACAGTGACATTTTAGAGTGTAACATCTGCAACAGAGTCATTCATTATGTCTTTGAAAAATCTTGTTATGGAGAGCCGTTTCACTCAAAATTAATTAAATCTTGTTATTAATAAATAGTAAAGAAATACTCCATGAAATCAAAAGAAAAAATCTAAAAAAAAAAAAAAACAGCACTGATGAAAACTGACAGGAGCTATGCAGCGCAGAGGTTTTAATTTGTCTAATCTACTAACCTTTAATCAGACGTCAGTTGGACCATAAATGGTTCTGTAATATGTTCCGGCACAGAAATGCTCTGAGCAGATTGATTTGAGGTGCAGCTGCAGTCTGCATTGTTATAACCAGGAAGGTCTCATGGACCGAAGGACTAAAGAACATCATGCTTTTCATGAAGCACAGAGCAATTCATGTTTTTCCCAGAAATAAAACACTTTAGTTTTCCAAGGTCTTTATTTTTTAATGCTTACGCATTTTTCTACTCTAGTATTATAAAAAACGGTGAAGCTTCCAGTGTTTCAGGTCAAGAAAATAAAGGCAACAAATCTGTTCTTTTCCATCATAACATCTATTCTGATGGTTTTTTTTGAACAATTATCTCATTTCAAACTCCTATTTCAAACAACTAGCAGAGAAATGAAAGGGAAATAGCAGAAAACGTAACTGGTTATTGTTCTCACAGAACAATCTCCTCGATGTCGAGGTGAACTTGTAAGTAAAAACCTAATGATTGTTGCAACTTTCTCATCCTGCTGTCCCACGATATCCAGATTCAGGACACTCAGACAATAAAGGGCAGGTTATTAAGTGGCTCTCACCAGGTAGTCAGAGCATTTCGTCTAGTTGTCACAAGACGGAAGATGAAAATATTTATGCAAAAAGAGAGAATGCGGTGAAAAGTTGTATAGAATGTCATAAAATTATGGATTCATTTCATTCTTTTATGTGCTGACAGGAACTGTTAAAATAACTGTGCAGATCTTTAAAGGAATTGTTCTCATTTTTCACTGCGAGGGGCAATTCTAGATTCTCATTTTCCTTCGAACATTATAACGTTTTTATTTTATTTTTTCAACCCAAGTATTGTGAATCTGAGGCCATGTTTTTATGCCGCCTATTGATTTAGAGAAGTAATTTCAACATCATAGAGAAGAGTCGATCGATGCAAAGTCGACTAATCAAATTACCTTGTGGTTTTTCTGGGTTTTACGCTGCCTTTTGTCCTTCCTCTCCCTCTACGCTCTTTTCTCTTTTTTTACTTCCGTCTTTTCTTTCCTTTGTAGTCTCTTATCCCTCCCTTTACCATCTCTCCTCTTCTTCCAGCCTCTCAATCCTCAATCTAATCATTTATTTCTTGAACTTTACACTTTCTTACACTCATTTTCTTGACTTTTATTCTCTTTTCATTGTGCCAGTGTTTCTTCTTAAGCCATCATTATGCTAAAAAAAATCCACTGCAACCCTTCCTACCTTGACCCAGGATGAGGGATGCAATAACACCAGTTTCATTTCAGTTTCTATTCTTAGAGCGTAAACTGAACTTGGGAGATCATGACTCTCTCCGTTTTAAACCGTTCTCAGTTTAGAAGCATAAAAGGAAATCGATTGTTCTGAATAATTAAAGAAAGAGCACACAGTGTTGTAAGGGGACGGGAGGAAAAGGAAATAGTGTGACGCAGATCTATTTTCAAAATAGAAACTAAGAGATTTAGGTTGCCATATCATAATAAAAAGAAAGTGCACCCTCTGACACTTCTAGAGTTTCATAAAAGCAATTTAGTCTTTTCTGGGTTCTACTCCATTTTTTTAAGTGTACAAAAACACATCAGGCTATACACTGTGATTTATTATACCAGAAAGAAGCTAAAATGGAAAAACTGGGTCAGTAACTAATTGACATTAGTTCATTAATTTAACAGATTCTACGACCACCATGTTTAGCAGCAATAACCCATTAAGTCATTTTCTGGAAGACTGTCAGGAGTTTTGAATTTCAGGAAATCTTCCACTTCACACCTGCTCACTAATTCTCACCTGGTGGCCTCAGGTATCGTCTGTGGCTGCAGCCTTTGCTCATTTGACCTCCAGTCCTTGATCAAAATAAAAACAGCACCTTTTTCCTGTCATTTCTTTTCAACAATTTATGACTTTCTTTGTTTTTTCCTGATAATTTGAAGTTTTTCAGCTTTTCAAGCTGGTTTTAAAGAATAAAATGTTAACATTAATATTGACATTCACAGAGAATCAATGCTGATATGTAGGCATAGGGAAACGTTTTAGTTCCTCTAATTGGTCTTACTGCAGTTTTGAACCAACTCCGACAGACAGACAGAGGGAGAACATGTTAGCCATTAGAAGTTAGAAGTTAAAAGAAATGATCAGATTTTGGAGAATATTTTTCCTGCTCATCATGGATACCACTTCTTTTTTGACAGTAATACAGTAAAAAGTATTTCTCACCATTATTTCAATCAGCTATTGTGTCTCCAGAAATGTAGTTAGGATTTTGCCCTTTTATTTCCAGTATTTATGCAGCGCTTTACGCAAAACTGTGCCTCCACTGTAGGTAACATGCTTTTAAATTTGCCTCACAGTTACTGTTTTTTCCTCTTGACTAAGTTATATTTAGATATGTACTTTTACACTGATGTACAATCCACCCAAAGGACTTAGAAGGATGCTAGTCTCCTTGGTAGCAAACTGGGAAGCTAAACTGGATGATGGCATTTCTTTCTGTAAGTTTCTCCCCAAAGAACCATCATGAGATTTGTGAAATCAATTAATCTTTTTTATGGAGCTTGAGTGGCCTTCAGTTTCCCCAAATCTCCCCTGTAAATTAAGCAAATGAGCCACAATAAGTCTTCCTGCCACTCAGTCCCAGAAGTGGCCCCGAGCGCAATCTTGACATGCACGAGATTGATTTATTTTCCACGTGAAACCAAAGACACATCAAGGCCCCTGTATTCCTGAAAATCCCTGCTGTAAATTAGGGTCCTGAACTGTGATGTGTCTTCTTGTCAGTTTGCCTCAAAAGAGGAAAAAAGCTTTGTGACATACCTGCATTCATCATAATGAGGAGAGAAAATGGCCAACACTTTTCACAAGCAGGTGAAATCCTTTCCTGAGGTTTTCATTGCAAACGCATGCGACTGAGCACAGAGTGTCGTCATGTTTTTCAGAAGGGCCACCATGAGATCCGTGAACTTCGTCAGTTTCACTTCACCAGCTGGCCGGATCACGGCGTTCCCTGTTACGCCACGGGACTGCTGGGCTTCATACGGCAGGTCAAGTTCCTCAATCCGCCTGACGCCGGACCCATAGCGGTACACTGCAGGTAACACAACAAACACACTGAGATGACCTAAATAGCAGATTAAAAACAATGTGCTAATCCATCCATTCAGCTTTCATATGTCTCTGTAACCCCGGATCATTCATGAAACTAATTAGAAAAAATATTGCTTTAGAAATGTGAACTATGAACGTTGACATTAGCGTTTGTGCTGCTGCAGCATGTTTAGCAATTAGATGCTATTTCAGGCTTGACTGACTTCGCTGATATTCTAATTCCTGTTAACACGACTTGAACACTCAAGTCTTTTCCAGTTACCATCAGATCGATTTCGAAAAAAATAAATCACTAGGCCAGAGAAGCATCCTCTATCGCTGTTGTTTGAGGATGTCGCTTGTGCGTCAGATTTAGTGCCGTACCAGAAACACGTGAATACAAAGGTTCTGGTTCTGGACTTTTAGATGTTAAACTATTTTACCCAATATTTGATACTTTAAAAACATAAAAACAAAAAATTTTAGTTTAAATTCATTACTTTGTTTCATCCACCACAACGTTTTATATTTCTCTGAAGTTGTGTGGTTGCTTGGTGTCTGTCTCTTTTCTATCGATGGACAAACTAAATACCATAATTAACTACGTAGGTTTTCTACTTTTCTTCCATATGTACGTTTTCTTCAGGTTATCTTCATTTTACAAACATGTGCTTGAACATGTTGCTATTACAATATGTTTTATAAACTACATATTGTTGAGCCCTTTGCATCTCCCAACTACACCTTTTTTTGCAACTGTAAAATGATCCAAATTAAACTAGTTTTATTCTTTGTGATGTTAAGTAAAATTATGTCTCACATCTTCTAGTGTTTTCTTCTAGAGGTTGGGACTGAAAGGCTGAAGGTTTTCTGATGCTGCATCAAAAAGGCAACCAGAACATGAATCCAGAGCTAATAGATTCATGGTAAAATTGCAAATTCAATTTTTTTTTCCAGAGAAAAGGACAAAATAGAAGATGTTCTTCTAAGACAGAAACTAAGATGTAACTATTATCGGTTTGTTGTAGGAGCTGGTAAGAGACTTCAGATAAAATGTTTTACTGACAAAAAAAGAAACAACAAAAAACACATTTGTGGGCATGTCGGTGCGCTCCAGTCTGGCCCAATAATTCAAACATACTATTGAATCATTGTCATTGGGAAAATATTTTTTTTGTTCATTTCAGAAAAGTCACCCAAAAGGCCAATTTGTTACTCAGGCTTAGATAGTAAATCCTCTGTCGAGATCTGACATGAAGTTTGGACTGAATTTCTCAATTCATTTGAAATAATTGAAACTTGTATTAATGCAAAGTGTAGATCTCAGCAGGGGGCTACACTAAATAAATGTTAACACCCAGCCATTATTAGTAAATAACAGAGGCAAAATACTGTCAGAGGCGACTATTTTCAAAATTCTCATTCACTTATCATATGTTTTTGTGTTTTCCTCTCTGACCTATTTTTCCTTTTTTGGTATTTTTTCCACACTGACCCATTTTCTTCTGCATTTGGCTGTGAAGCAGTGGTTGCATCTATTATATAAAATAAAAAGGAAAACCTGTGGTGCAAAGTAGGATTGTTGAAAGTTCAGACTGTTGTGAAATTGGGGCACAGTGTGCAGATTCCTTTTCTTTAAGCATTTAAAATGACAAACATAACTAAATGTTGTTTTCCCATCTCAGAAAACCTGAGCAAGCAGTTGGGAAATCACTTTTATATAAATTTATACATTTCAATGCAATATGCATGTAATAAAGTCAAGCTCAAAGCATTCTGTTAAAACCCAGATAGCTATTTTTGATAATCTTAAGTCTTTAAACTCCAAACATATTTGACAAGACAGTTTTGTTAAATCACAACTTTGAGACCTGGTAATCAGTATAATCTTTATTAAATGTTTTCTTGGCCTTTTATTTCTACAAAATTAGTTTCTCCCATTAATGTCTCACTTACACAGATATACAATGTTTCAAATACACACTTGTGTATTCCTCATCCACTTTATAGAAGTAAGAAGAAGCAGAAAAAGTGCAACATAACCAGAGAATGGAAGAAAACAGCAGACAGACAAATGAAGAGAGCCGACACGTAAACAGACGAGCGTGGAGGAAGTATGTGGACAGACAGGCAGGAAGTTATGGCAGTCACTTCCAATTTCCGGGGGCACTCTAACGCTGTTGGCCTGTGTCACAAAGCTTTCAAACACACACACACACACACGCACACCCAACAGTATTCTGGTCTCTACATTAATCACAGACGCTGACAGGTAATCTGCTGAGGCGTTTTCTATCTCTCCTTCTCTCTCTCTCCCTCTTCTCGCCTTGTTTTCTCTCTCTCCAGCTGTTTCTGAAAACTGTCATAAGGATTGCAGAATGAAAGATGGGTCTCTTTCCTCCGCTTCCCTGTCCCTCCATGCCTCTTTTCTTTGGTTTCCTCTCCAGCCCTTCACCTGTCCCTCTTTTCCTCCCTGTTATGATCACGTCTATCGCTCACAGTAACATCTTCACATCGTTTCATGGTTCTGCTTCCTTCTCTCCTCGACTCATTCGCTCCATCTTTTCATCTGTTGGTCTGCCTCGTCTCCCATCTCTTCTGTCCAGGTGTTGCCGTTCAGTTCTGTCACTTTAACACAAGGCCTGTGATACTAAAGTGTCTTTATGTGTGTGGATGACGGAGGAAAAGCAGGGGAATGCCCCAAGAGCTGTAAAAAGGAGGGAACTTTTCCCCGTAGTCTTTAATGAGATTTTGGTAAAAGAAGTAGAAGACTTCATTCGTCTTTGTGGCTCCACGGCTCTGTCATACTTCAGAAATACCAACTACTATTAAAACTAATTATCTAACTTTTGGCCTTATGGTTACACAATAAATGTTTATTACACTTTTCCTTTGCCATTTAAACTTCCTAATAGTTTTAAATTGAATGTTGTTTTCCAAACTTGTAAAGATTAATATAAAGTTAGAGGACAGTGGTTATGAATTTCCCTTTGAGCATGACTCGCTTTTTTCTTCTTTTTTTTTTTTGTCTTTAACATCCAAATTACTGCTGATGTGGCCTTTCCTCTTTTATTCAGTTTTCACTCCACACTGTTTTTTGTTATTATTAAGCAGTTATGAGGCACAGCGGCGAAACCTGAAACTGCTGCTGCGCAAGGTACTAAGGTTGTTGCTAGGTAACCAAAGAGTGAGCTAGTTGATTCCACCAGCCTTGCTTTGCTGGCCCTGAGAAGTTAAGCGGCTAAATTCTTTTCTTTGCCTACATCCCCCAGAATGCTGTTCGGTTCTGGATCTGGATTCAGTCAAATTATCAAAAATTTTCTATTGATATTGATCATGTGTCGGTGATGATAGATGTAACTGTTTTATTGCCCGGCCGTAACAATGATCAAGATTTCTTGTCTATTGGTTTGTCAATTTTGAGCAAATTATTTATTTAAGCTTTAATAAAACTAGACAAGTTGCTCACAAGCAAGTTGAATCTTTTCCATGTGTTTCTGCAGCGCTGGTGCAGGGAGGACAGGTTGCTTCATCGCTGTGGACATCATGCTGGACATGGCAGAGAATGAAGGAGTGGTGGATATTTTCAACTGCATCCGTGAACTGAGGTCTCAACGGGTCAACATGGTCCAGACAGAGGTAGGAGGATAATATGTACAGTAAAAAAGTTGTTAACAACCAACCCAAAGGTAACTTCAAAGAGTATGAACCTGATATCGTTGGTTTAATGTCCTTAAGCCACCACAGATTTCCTCAAGAGTTGATTTTGTGAGCCGACATCCACAGTTAGAGTCATTGTTCTCCACTGTTTATTCAGCAGCAATGAGCCTCATCAGTCATTATTAGCGAGACGAGTTGCAACTGTTGGCCATGTCATTTTGGAACAGAGGTATTCATTTTCTTTCTAAGCTACTCTAAGCCCATCTAATCCATCCCGCCCCTGCTTTCCATTTGTGCCTTTAATGAAAATATTGTGCTTCCAAAAAAATGAACTTTTCCACCATTAGAAAAAGAACAGCCTGACTTGCTTTATGCTTCAAGACTAAATGACTTTTGAATGCATTAGAGAAGTGTTTGGTTCATGAAACCCACCCAGAGCATCACATGGAGGGTTTTCTCTGTTATGATGACAACAGTGCTGTTCCTGCTAGCTTTTTGTGTGTGTGCCTCTTGAAACCAAGCTAAATGCATCCTGCCCTGCCTTTTTAAATGTGTGGGAGCCAATTTGTGTCAGCGTAGAAGCAGTTCGCCTCTATTATAATCCTGTTCCGCACAACACAAAGCAATTAATCTTTTAAAAGGCACAGAGAAAAGTGTGTGTATCACTCATCTGTTTGCGCGTGCGTTTCTGCATGTGAATGTGTATTTGAATGCCACTAAAGTAGGTAATGACCAACAGAGGTCACCTTGATAATGCTTTTAAACTCGCCTCTCCACTCGAAGGGCAACAAATCAAAATTCAGCAGAGACGGAAGCTGAGCGATAACATTGGAGGCAAATTGAAAATGCGAGAAGCTGCAAACAAACACGTGTGGGACACGGACAAAAAACTGAACTGACAAGATAAAGCAGCCAGGTGTGAATTAGTATGCACTTTGGCTGCTGCAGCTCTCACCTGAGGGTTTAGGAGTTCAGACAAGAAAGACCAAACTTCACCATAAAGGACCAATGCACTGCAACACTCCCTGCTCCATCAATTCTGTCTTAGTCTGCCGTGACAGCAGTAGAATGCAAATTCTGCATTTATATGCATAAACAAACAGAAACTGAGTTCCTAGTTTGCTTACTTTTGATGAAGTGTTGAAAATGCTGCTGGGCCAAAAATGCATCGTTTACTCAACAAGTGACATTTGTTGCTGCTCTAAACAAGTGGAACAGAGTTCAAGGCTGAGCAGCTGTTTGCTCACCAAGTCAGGAGACAGAAAAACACCGACACCCCCAGACTCTCTTTTGTTGACGTTGCAGGAGCAGTATGTGTTTGTTCATGACGCCATCTTGGAAGCATGTCTATGTGGGAACACAGCGATTCCAGTGTGCGAGTTCAGAGCGGTTTACTACAATATCAGCAGACTGGATCCACAGACCAACTCCAGCCAGATTAAAGATGAGTTCCAGGTAAGTCCATGGAAAAGGTTTTGTTTCAAGACTTCACAAAAAGGCGTAAAAATCTTTTCCCTTAAATTCTATAATGTGTTTTTTTTAGCTGGATTGTAACGATTTAATTTATTGTTTATGGATCTGATAGACGCTGAATATAGTGACACCTAGAGTTCGTCCAGAAGATTGCAGCGTGGGCTTACTGCCCCGGAACCATGATAAGAACCGCAGTATGGACGTTCTGTCTGCCGACCGATGTCTGCCTTTTCTCATATCTGTTGATGGAGAGAGCTCCAACTACATCAACGCTGCATTAATGGATGTAAGTTTAAACATACTTCTGATGTTCTTCGTAACTTCAGGGTTCTGGTTACCATTTACCCATAGACCACGTTAACCTTCCAGAGCCACAAACAGCCAGCAGCCTTCATTGTTACCCAGCATCCTTTGCCAAACACCATGGGGGACTTCTGGAGGCTGGTGTTTGACTACAACTGCTCCTCCATTGTCATGCTCAACGAGATGGATGCAGCACAGGTACAACAGCATGCACAACTTTTTTAGGACTGCTGCCATCTACTGGCAGAACATGTCAGATTGAATAAATAATGGTCTAAAGGCATTGAAATTGCAGAGCCTGTGTCTTCTGATGTTATAGTTATGTATGCAGTACTGGCCGGAGAAGAACTCATGCTGTTACGGCCCGATTCAAGTGGAGTTCATATCAGCGGACATCGATGAAGACATCATCAACCGAATCTTCAGGATCTGCAACATGGCTCGGGTATCCAGAGTTTTCCTTTTAGTTAATCCACAATGCTACTGCTGGAAGTCACAGCAGTAACATGTAAAGCAGCTCCTGCACACTTCACATCGCCACATTTGGTTTAAAGATGCTTCACTTATTTATTGAGATGAGATACGGTGAAATGTTCTGAACTGGAAGCCAAATCAGGTTTAGGCAGATCAGTTTAATGCCGAATAGATGCCAAAGGTCAAAAGACAATTATTTTATTTGAAAAGAAACTGAGGCCTGGTTAGTATTTTATACATCATGCCGCATTTGAGATATTGCTGAAATGATTAATCGGATTAATCGTGATTAATCGCTTACTAAATTAGTCGAAGATTCTTTTATTAACTGCATAATCGTTAAGTGAATTAACGATTTACTTAACGATATATACAGTATATATATATATATATATATATATATATATATATATATATATATAGCATTTAAATTAATAAAACACCAAATTAGCCCTACACTGTACTGATAAGTTCAGCAGAAATGGCTGAGTTTTTCACATTATTAAAAGTATTTTTTTAGCTGCAGATACGTTCTTTGCTGATCAAATGATCAAACGAACATGCAAGGAAATCTATATTATTGCATTTTAGGTAAGAAAATGTTAATTTTCTCATTTAAAAAAGGAATTAAATTACTCACTTACTCACATATTTCCGTGTTTCTAATATTGCAATTTTTTAAATGAATAGTTAGTTGCAGCCCTAGTTTGAAGTAGAGCTGGTTCAGATCGTTGTTCTCCTTGATCGACTTTTGAAAGGGCGTTCTTCAGGATGAGACTTTTTTCTCACCTTTCCCTGCTTTCCATCTGCCTCACTTCCTTTTGTTACTCCCTTCTCATCTCATCCATGACGGTACAACTCCAGTGCTGCCCTCTCGTCTGTGAGCTCCTATAGCGCTTAGTGAACTCTCCTCCCACCTCCTCTCTATGTTCTCTCTCTCTTCCTCTCTCAAACACATCACCAGTGTAGTGTGAAATGGCTCATATCATCGCCATAACAGCACATCTCACTCTGCTAGAGTCTGAAGTACCAACCACTAAGCCATCAAATGAGGGAAACTGTGAAAGATGGGAAAAGATATAAAATATACAAATTAGTGGGAAAGAGAGAAGACAGACAAAAAGGTGAGAGAAGTAAACCAGCAGGTCTGGATCAATCTGGATGTGTAGGAATAAAATAAAATACATTTTATTGTCTTTCCCTGAGGACATTTTTTATTAGATTGAGCAGAAATGAATTCTACATTAAGCAGTTGTTTTAGTAAAGTTATCAGTTATATGGTATTCAGTAATTCTGCTTTGTACTCAACACATTTTCAATTTACTGACAAAAAACACCAGGTATCAGGTTAAACTGCTCAGATTTTTGGAAGCGAAAACAGCCCACAGCATCATACATCCTCCACCATACTTAAAAGGGGCTTGGTAATGGTACCCTTAATTGTGCCACTGGTACTTTGACAGTGATGGCTGAACAGACAATTTAATTCAAATATAAATTGAATCAAATTACATTTTTTTTTAAGTACATCTGATCCAAAAGCAAAGACAAAACAAGCCTCTTTTGTGATCTCTTCTAGTATATTTTTATCGATTCTTCAATTTTTACAGCTTTAGACATTTTGGGTGCACAGCTGCTTTCTAAAACAAAAATGTGCGTTTTTGTTTTAAACAGAAACACACGTCATTGTTGCATTAACAGTCTTTTAAATTCCCACCTTTCTTCACAGCCACAGGACGGTTACCGCCTGGTGCAGCACTTTCAGTTCATTGGCTGGCCCGCCTACAGGGACACGCCTCTTTCCAAGCGCTCCATCCTCCAGTTGGTCAGGAGGCTGGCCAAGTGGCAGGAGCAGTACGACGGAGGAGACGGGAGGACTGTGGTGCACTGCCTGTGAGTACAGCGAGACAAAACAAAGACACAAATCTCTTTAAGCACTTAAAGAGATTTTAAATGTTATTCCGATTAAACTGGACCGTTTTCTAACCCAAACAAGACAAAAGATTAAGTTTGTACATCTGAACCAGCACTTAGCTGTCTTACAAAAAATTATTACACAATTACTAATAAAATTTTCAGAAAATGTTGCTGACACTTAACTCAGCAACTTTATGAATAGTACTCAAACAGGCAAAGTTCAGGAATTGAACAACAGATGGCTGAGTTGAGGACTAATAATCTGCACCACACAGCTAATTGTTAGAGCTAAAGATAATTTGTTGTTGGATTGTGAGAAATCTAAAACCTGAAGTGTGTCTGAAAAGTAGACGGTTATCCAGTGGTTTAACTTTGTTTCAGCCGTGTTACAGAAGTCTATCAGAGTCTAGAAATGTGTTCATATGTGCTTTAATAATAAAGACGTGGTGAGAAGCTTTTAGTTTGCTGCTAAGGAAAAAAATAATCCCAGTCATGAGGCTTTACTGTTAGTAGCAACAGGGCAGCTCAAAATACTTTACATCATAAAAACATAATGATGGCATTTGACAAAATATTGCATTTTGTCAAATCCATCATCAAAATCGTTAAGCAGATATACATTCCTGGGCCTGATCTTTAGTTTCCAGCTGTACTAAGTGACGCTGTGCGTTGACTCTAGATCGTTCCTTTTTAGGTCCAAAGATAATAACTTTAGTTTGTTTCTGTTCAGCTGTAGAAAATTATGGCACCTCCACACATCTATCTGTCCTAAGCATTTGTTCGGTGCTTGGATGGGTTCAGAATCACCTGATAACATTGAAAATACCGTCTGAACAAAGCAAAGTAAAGCTACAATTTCATCATTTTCAAAAAGTTTTAATTTCAGAATTTTAAAACGGTATTTCTGTATGAACAGACCAGAACAATTTACCATTCCCGTGTTGAAGCACCCAAGTCAAATGTGTTCAAGACAGGAAAAAAACTAAAACATGCAGTTTGTTGACCCCCATAGCTGGAGTAGTCCAACGATTTAAAGGAATAATTTAGGATCGGGGTTCTATGAAGTAGTCATCAATAGTCAATACCATTCCTGCAGCTGGGATTCTGACATCTTGGCCTGGGCCTGAAAAGCAGCTTTAGCCTTGGAAAACAATATATAAACCTAATAAAATAGAAAACTTCTATTTGGATTAGTTAAGTTTCCAAAAATATATTAGAAAAAAAAGCGTGAACATCAAACTGTGCAGATCCTCTGGTCTTGATAGCCTTCAGGTTGTCCCAGCAGAACGAAGAGGCTCAAACCAGGCGGACTGATGCAACAAACAGACTCACTATCAAACAAGTTATTTTGTGTGGAAACATTAACTTTTACTTTCTGATGTATTAAATAGATTTTTCTCTAAGCTCATTGTGGCACAAAAGTCTTCTACCAACAAGTTCTCCACACTATTAGATTTTAAAAAATGTAAGTTTCTCTTTAAATATCAGCTCAGAAAGGCCGTTTACAAACTTGGTTCTGATTCATTTAATAGCAATTTCATCCTTATGCACAGCTTCAAAAAAGAAAAACCCTAATCTTCTGCTCCAACACTGCAACAAATTACACAGATCATTTATCTTTACTGTTTGGAGGTGCTTCTGTTGTTATGTCACAGCTCATGCAGTAAAACAATCCTTCAATGTCCACTTTTGAAATTTATAACACTGTCGGTAACAGGCTGATTACACACACTCAAATTCACAAACTCTGCCGAGCTCCATAAAAAAATCCATCTAAGCAGAACAAATGAGGAAGTAAAACAGCAGATGTAAAAAATGTAGGAAGCAGATTAAAAGAAACGTAACAGGAATACAAGCCATCCAAAGACTTTCTCTTCCAGGCAACGTCTCCCATTTCAAACTGGTAGAGGAACAAGATCCAACTGCAGAAACTGCTGTCAGGCCCTGGAGGTGAAATTAGTCAGTTACAATGTCCATAAAATTAGGTATAAATCTAGAAATGATTCATTTTCATTCCCCTGATTAAATAAAAGTTAAGGTCACTTGTCTAGAGTTTCCCTTTCAGTTAAAAGTTCAATCCAGAAATACTTTTAAGCTTAATACAGGAAAATGAATTGCTTCTGTGAAGACACTGACTAATCAAACAAAGTGATTGATTTTACTCCTCTGTAACATCAGTAATGATAATAATAAAAGATGATGATTCAATTAGCAGCAGGTGAAAATTAACCCCCCCCCCCCGCTCTTCATGTTTCAATTTAAGCAAATAAAACTGAGTCTTTGGAGAATAGCAGAGGTAGCACTGTGTTTGTGCTATTATTCAATCATCAAAGCATATGTTAGATAAAGCAGAGTTACAAAAATATGATTCTGTTTAGTCCCAGTAAATAACAGCTTAATGTTTGAAACTAGCTTTGCAAGTAAGACCCTCTTGAAGACATGATCCTGGTTGCATAAAATATGTATGAAAATGACTGGATTTATAAGAAGCTTTGACATTCAGAGTAGAGTCTGCATCACAAGCAGCTCACAGAAACAATCCACCGCAAGAGGAGAGCTCATTTCACTGCTAATATGACTTTGAAAAATGATGTTCTGTTTTATTTGTGATGGTTTTAAAGTAAACATTTGCAGAGTATTGATGCCAATTCACTTCAACCACCATGAAATATGTTTACCACTAATGCCTGTTGAGTCACATTGAACACTTTCCACTCTGCTGCCTGATAATGTTTAGCTTGCATATTAAATATTAAAATCTATGTTTACTGGATCTGTTAACTCCACAATAATCACGACCTAAATAGTAATCACCATTTTCATCTGGTTGTTGGTCTCCATGATCCCACCACCAGCTGCTGATAAAAGTCATTTCATTTTGCTCATCCTAGGTTTGGTGCCTTCGATGGTAGAAATAATTTATTGTAATCTTTTACGCTGAAGTGCTTTGGTGGATTAACTCCTACTCATTCCTACAAGATGGACCATAACATCAGGAAGCTTATGTTATTTGAAGGTATATGTATCAATCAAACTTTATTTTCTTATCATTAGTAAAAAATATGTAAAAGAAATTACTGAAGGTTTTTCTACCCGCTACTTAATTTTAAATATAGTAGAAAGGTAAAGGTCAGAGGTCAGAGTGATTTGAGTTATTTTTTTGTCCATCATTTAAACTAACATTTTGTAAAACCTTTCAGAGAAAACAAGGTTTAAATAAGAAATTTATTATACAATACGTTTCTATCAGTTCATTTCAGTTCAGTCTGGTCTTTGCTAATTTTACTGACCCGCATCAGAGTAAAACAAAAACATCAATGTGGATTCAAGTACAACCTAAAACAACAGCCAGGAAACTGAAATATTCATAACTTTTGATTTCTGGGACCTAATTACCAGTATAAATACTAATTCAGATGTAAGGAACAGTTCTCAGTGGCTTTAATTAGATTTCTAGTGCAGCAACTTTTAGATATGCACAGTACTGGACTTTTCTCATACATATCCGATGATAGTATGAAAGTTATTCAGTTGTCTTGACCCTACTGGCCACTCGAGTCCTGACCTGTTTTAAATCAAATCAGCTTTCCTGCTTCTTATTCTTCAGTAATTGGGTTCATCATATTAATGTCTTTTAGCCCTAAGATAATATTTTAAATACATTTTAAAATGTATTTAAAATATTATTTCTCCTGCACTTTCATGTTAATTTTATCCCAAAGCAGGAAAAAACAAACAAACAGAAGAAGTAGGCGAAGAATTGCTAAAGGAAAACCTTTGCATTGTAAATCTGGTCTCAAAGCAAAGAGAACCTGAGGTGTTGCATCGCTTTCTGAAACAAAACTGGAAAATTACACATGCCTCACAACAAAAAAGAATTATTTAAAGCTTCTGTTAGTTTGACACTATCTAAGCTAAGGATACAGGAGCTGAATGACTCCTGGCTTTAATATTTTACACAGAAAGTAGCTTCAGCTAATCATTACCCATGTGGCATTTGGCCTCAACCTTGGTGCCAAATGACTTAGTGATGCAGAGACCTTGTCTCTGCATCACTAACCAATAGAGTTGGGTGAATATATGTCAACATCAATTAAGGCTGAGACTTAAACCATTCATTCTGATTCATTAATTTAATAGATTTTAGCACATTAAAACATTTTGTTGAATGTAATGATTATAAAGTTCCCATAATAGCTGCAACAAAGCTAAATAAAAATATTTCAGTGAAAAAACAAAAATATAAATGCCCCATGTCTAATATAAGAGTTTTATGAACATTTGGGTTACGCAATATACAGAGACTCAAAATATATTTTCAGTAATTACTGATCTTCATATTGGCATTGATATCATTGTGGTGTGGCCATTTGTAGTGAATTGATAGTCCTTTGAACATGATTGGGGTCAGGTTGAGGAATTTGATTCTGACCCAGTTGGCTTCTCGTAGGCGGTTACGAACATTCGGAGGTGTGATGCATCTGTTGTGGAGGCCAATAGTCTCATCAGCTGTGTGTGTCGCTGGTCTTAGCTGATCCCGCAGATGGACGAGCCGGATGTGGCGATCTTGTGCTGGAGTGGTCACACGTGGCGAACGAGGATGAGGTCGATTTGCAGTAGTGCCAGTCTGTTGGAAACAAACTCTTAAACGGCCTATTGTCCGATGATGGACATTGAGCCGTGCAGCTACTGCTCTGGTGGATATCCCTCATCCAACATGCCAATGGCATGCTCACGCATAACTTGCAACATCTGAGGCTTTATGACTTGTGACAGATTTTGACATTTTGGGGTGGCCTTTTATTGTCCCCAGTCCAGGGATTATCCAGTTGTTGCTCATTCTGTCTGATCACCCACTGGACATGCCCCACCCATGTTCAACTCATTGAGTAATGCTTACTGACAGCAGGTTGGATTAAAAATTATACACAAATCAAGAAAAATATTAATTTTGTACAACATAATGTCAGCAAATTCTCATTTAGAGTTGCTAACCTCACATGGCAACAATATTTGACATGGGGTGTTTATATTTTTGTTCAGTATAAAAAAATTTACATCTATTTTTCATTTAATCTTCTGATGTTCTGTACAACTTGTTCTATTTGTGACATCTGATGATTTTCAGAGTACTTACAGGCTCCTCCGGTTGGTTTATAAGTGTTGCTGATAAAGATCTCGGTCTCATCCTTCTGCTTTGCAGCACTGGTGGAGGACGTTCTGGAACGTTTTGTGCCATCTGCAGCATCAACGAGATGATCCAGCAGCAGAACATTGTGGATGTTTTCCACACAGTCAAGACACTGAGGAACAACAAGACAAACATGGTGGAGACAATGGTGAGAATTAGGGAGCATCTGGACAGAAAACCAGCAAACTTTAGTAAAACCTGACTTAAGTATTTAGAGATAGTGCTACATTTAAAGCTAATTTGCAAATTGAGACAGATGAAGAATGTTTAAATTATGACCCCGATGGTTGTACAATTCAAACCTTGAGACATTACAAATTCAATTAGTCAAATTAATTTTTACATTCTCACCAAATGCTTTTAGTTTGAGCACAAAATGAAAGCTGAAGGAGGTTGAGCAAAACTCACCAATGCAGCAACTTCAAGGTAGAATATAAACAAAACGGAGAGTTATAGGTCAGCACAGGAAAATGAGCTTTAATGAAAAATCAGAGCAGAGCTGTGAAGTCAGGATGTTCACATCCAAGGTAATGACTCTTATAAGAGCGTTAGTAAATGAGCTTTTATTAATGTAAAAAAGTAACTTTTCAATACTTCATAAAAGGTCATGAGTTCATGAATAAGAGCAACTGATTGGTCAAGGTATAAAACTAATTATCTATGCCCTTTTATAAACAGTAATTGTCATTTTATGGTTTATCTCCTTACTTATGCCTCAAAGGCCAATTTTTTACTCCAGAAACATAACAGGCATATTTCACAGTTTTTTTTACTTTTTACTTTAAAACGTCGAGGGAGCACAAAATGATCCATATCCCTGGTATGTTTGGATTGTAGTTGTTCTTTTTCAGCCAAGAACTTTTCTTTTCTAATTTTAAATAAAGGATGCCTCCTGAAAGACGAAAACAATGTTTTAACAGAAATTGATGGTAATAACTGCTTTTTTTTTTTGTTTAGAGATTGTTTTAATCGGCCACTGACTAACACTTTTTTAACTTTTGTAGTTCAAGTTGAATTTATGAAATGTTCAGATTAAATAAACTGATTCTCTTTTTGTTCGTCTTCTCCTCAGGAACAGTACAAGTTCTGCTATGAAGTGGCGTTAGAGGCTCTGAACTCCTTCTGATCCGACGCGTCTCCGCTGCAGACGCCTCCCGTTTTTCTCAAAGCTACACTGAGACACACGCAGTGAAAACCAGCTTCTTGTTGAGCTGAACTCAACCTGGGAGAGAGTGTGTGCGCATCCTTTCTGTGTGCCTGTGACCTGTACACAGGATGGGGGGAAAGCCGCCAACAAACACACTCATTGTTCTGTGTGTGCATTTGCTTCAGCAAGACAATGGACTTTACATGCTTGTATAAAGAGAAATTATGTTAAAAAATTGAGATGTTTAAAAAAAAAAGCCAATTTTTTCCCCTTTGTTTTCTTTCTCTTTCCTCTCTGCCAGGCTGTGATGTGACTAATGTACAGTATTTCCTTTTTAGATATATTCTACGCCTTGAATGTTGTCTCCCTCTGAAGGCTCGATGCACATTGGAAGATTTTACAGAATGAAAGTCAAGTTAAAATAAAAGAAATCAAATTTCTTTTACAGCACATTTGCTCTTGAACCAAAACAAACTGTCACTAATGCAACAAAATTAGGTTTACCAGGTCAGGAAACAATAACTGCAGAACATGGACCAACATGTCCTACCTTTGAAGGCCAAAGCAATTCTGAATTTTTTCTCTTTCTGGGTCTGTACAATGATGAAAAGTGAGTCTTCCAGTGTGCATCGTCTCTTTCTGTAAATAAGATAAGGCAACCACAGTCAAACAAACAAACACCACAACAAAATTATTTCACTGCAGCTCTGAAAAGCTGTTTGTCATTTTCATTCATTTATAATTTGGTGCGTTTTCTTTCTACAGCCTGTACATGTGTGAAAAGAAGATTTTTTTATATTTTGCTTTTTGCTTTTTCAGCTGCTGGTACAGGATCCGGGTGCTTGATTGTTATGTTAAAAAAAAAAAAAAAAAAAAGTACGGTATCTGTTTTGAAAGAATCTTGTGTCCATCCAACTATCAGAGATGCATTTGCATGTGTGACACTGAGCTCAGTTGAGCAGCATTAGCCTGTGGAAAGGTGTAAATATGGAGAGAGGAAACCTTTTTCGCACTATTTTTGCAATGAAAGATGGATTTGATCCATTTAAGATACGTGTTCACGAAGTCCGATCAGAAAGAAATTTACTCTGTTAAGTGTCCTTGATTTCCATCCAATTAAGCCATTCTCTAAGGTTTTACAGGTGAAGTTTCAGTTTCAACCCTCCACTTTCTAATCATCAAAATGACAAAGATATGGTTCACATTTATTTTTGCTCTGCAAAACGGAGAGCAGATTTAAAAACAGAGATCCTACATGAAGGAAATGTGGATCATTATACGACATGCAAATTATGAAAGCATTAAATTTGTGCTCAGGAATTGTAATTCTTCCAGAGCATATACAAATCTAATTGAAATTAGCGCTTTAGCATTAGGTTAGCATAACTAACATTTTAGCTACCCTAGGTGAGCTAACTAAAAATTACACATTTTCAGTCTGAAAGCAGGATTACATGTCTTTTGTTCTCAAAACTTTAAATACTTTTGCTTATGTTTTCATTTTGAAAGCAGAACTTCATGTTTTTCTTAAAACTTGTAATGTTTACCCAAACCTTTCTTCTTGCATTCTTGCAGAACTCTCTGCTTGCTTAAGAAACATTCTCTGCTTGACTTTGGAACCATACTGGGTGCGTTTGTTTCCTTCTAGCGGGTGTGCCTGTGAGGCTACTATTGATTGTAGTAACCTGCGACACCCACTGCATGTAGGGAGTTAGTTGGGTGAACAAACTCCTGCCTGATATGCTGTTAACGATCAGTAGCATACTGCTAGCGGATGTTTAGTGTAACATGGAACAGAAAACTGAGGCCGTTGTTTCTCCTTACATCCAGTGGGTAGCGCAGGTTGCTACAACCAATAGTAGCCACACTATGGCTACTCACTGTGGCTAGGTGCATTTGTTTCCTTCTAGCGGAAACAAACGGTACAACATTTTCATTCTATTGGCTGAGAGGTTGCCAGGCGACTGTGCCAAAAGGCAGTTCCATGTTTTGTAAGCGAGCAGAGACCAATTGTGAGCGCGAGAAATTTTGAGTACTAGTGTTACAAATTTTGAAAAAAAAGACATGAAGTCCTGCTTTCAAAATATAAATGTAATCAAAAATATTAAGTTTTGAGAACAGAAGACATGAAGTACTGCTTTGAGACTGAAAATGTGTGCTCTTGGATTATGGCAGAAAAATTAACCCCTATGACAGCAGTGAAAGACTTGATCAACTTGATTTAAAAAAAACAAAAAACCTAGCAGAAACGAATGTCTGCGAATACAATTAAACAGAAGCAACTTTGTAAGGAAGAGTAGCTGAGAATTTCCTCCACAACTCTGTGTGATTACTGAAATTATTAGATTATTGGATCTACGTATAACTTCTTCAGTTTGGCATATTTGTTTTAATAATAGTGAAGGTTTTAGGACGTTTTTATACACTTGAGGTCAGATTTTTGTATTTGTTTCCTGAAATCTAAAACATTAACACTGAAACAGGGATTTTCTTCCTAACCTAACTTTACCTTAAGCCTTTCAGAACCAGAAAGTGTATAATTCACTCCTGTGTTGGTTATTTTATTCAGAAATTTCTCATAATTGATTTGATCAACAAAAATATGTTCATAATCAAAAAAGCAGCGAAACTCACTCAGCAAAACATGTATAAAAGAATATGACAGTCTTTGTTTACGTTCCCCTCAGCTTGAGTCCGTTTGGACTTTTGGACCTATTGAGAGACTATAACAGTTCTATACTGAAGACAGCGTGAATGACAGAAATCGTTACCCATTTTTAATTTTTACAGAGGCTTTATTTTACTTTATGTGCTTGATTCATGGCTCTTGTACTATATTTTATTTCTGATCCATTCATTGTGAGGTTTTGTCCTGAATTTGTACATTTCTTTTGTAAAATTCTTACTCTGATGATTATTTGTCAAGCAAAGTGCTGTTTAGCTCTGGTGATGCCATTTTCATTGGTTGTTTAGTTGTTTGAAATGTGGTTAACAGTAAATAAAGGGACCAAAACACTGAATGGAATCTTGCTGGTGTTCCTTTTTACAGTTTCATAACAGATCTAATTTTCTAACGCATATAGGAACATGGTTTTTCCAGAGTACCTGGAGAAAACTCACACATGCAGGAAAACTCCAAGCAGAAAGTCCTCAGGCTGGGACTTCAAACCAGGACCTTGTTGCTGCAATGCAGCAGTGCCACCAACTTCACCGTAAGACCTGCCAAGGAATCCATTAAAACAAAATTTGTCCCAGTGATCACCAGGAAAGAGTGAAAAAGCTTCATGAAAAATGAAACAGTTTTAAAGTACCTGGCATTCTCCTGATCCTCTGGCTGTCAGACCAGAGGATATTCGGACGTACATCATGCTGTGCAGGTTTGCGTGAACTCAATGCAGACTCGTATTGCACAAAAGTCTATTTTCGTTTTGGTACTCTTGCTTACTGGGAAAGTGTTCACACCAAACTCTATTCAACACAGAGCTGAAAAGGTTGGGATTTGACGCAAACAGTTGCAAGGATGCAGAATGTGAAGGCTGAGTTCCAGACACGCTTTTGAAAGTTTGTGTTGACCAAATGCTGTGGCTTTTATACTTGATGTACTGTATGTTGTTGCTCTTTTCTCCAAAAAGGAGCCCTGATAGAGGGAAGTGAACCTGCTCTGTAAGAGCATCTTCCAAATTGTCCAATTTGAATGAAAGGAGTCTGCGACCAAGTTACAGAAATTGCTTGACCAGGCATGGTAAGGTTGGAGACTGTGTGAATGCATCAACTAAACCTAGCTAAACTGCCAGTCTGTGCCGTCCAGACAGTGGCTGCCTCGATGGAGAAGAATTGGACCTAGCTGTCCAATTAGCTCACTACATTTACTAGCATCTATTAGGATTGTGGAAAATGAAGGAAGAAATTCTGCCAAATGGTTCGCTTCAGTGTTCAATTTAAACCGTCTGTGCACAGTTCACGTGGAGTCTGCATCACGCTCAGATTATACAGAATACGCCCAAATATGTGGGAGCCTTTACTCATAAATCATTACCAGAGGGGTGATGAGGTAACTCCTGTCAGCTTACTGACAGCAGGAGATTGGAAATATAAGATTAGACTGGGTTGAATTTGATATGTGAGTACAGATTAACTCAACTTGTAAAGTTACCTGAGATTGCATTTAGTTTGAACTGAAACTAAATAAAACTAATTTTAACCCAAATTATTTGATGAATCCGTATTAATAAAATATTAAGAATGGATTCAAATGTTTGCACACATGATGATCGAACAAATATTCTGTTCTTACAATTTTACCACACTAACCAAAGACTTAATGTGAACAAATTGTTGCTTTAATTCAATATTAGTGTCAAGCACACACCTTCATATCTTAAGACCTGGAATAGCTCACACACACTTTACCAGACAAATCCATCTGCAGACAGTTTTGGGAGCAGACTTTACTCGAAAGAAATATTGTGGCATTTTATGATCACAAGGTTAAGGGATCTTGCCTCTACGTTGAGGTGATACTAGGAGATTTCAACATGTTAACAAGTTTGGCAATCCTAATAACACTAAATTATCACACTCAATCCTGAGGTATTACCCGTTGTTGCCACCTTGTCATAAAACTGATAGTTATATTACCTGCTTTTAATACATTCTTGAACCCCACTTAAAAAATATTCATCCTTTTACACAATTACATTTTTTAAATTGATAATTAATTAGAATTAGCCAAATTATTTAAATCAGTCGAAATCAAAATGACATGACAAATTATAGTGATGAAGTGCATTTGCTTTTAAGAAACAGAGTTATTGTGATTAAAAATACAAGCGCCTACCTGAGGACTGAGCTCCCACAGAAGAAAGTCTATCTCCACAATTTCATGTTTTATATTCAGTAACTCGCTTCTGGATCAGCAAGACTGTCAAGCAGAAAGAAAAAAAGAAAAGTTCGGTCATGAAAAATAAACCAGGTTAAGGAATATTTCATTACTCACTGGGTTCAATCAGGGGGACAAAATTAAGAAAAGAAACTGAAAGAAGGAACGTGTCAAACCAACAGGACTTCATCAGAAGTGACCAGGTTTCCTTAGCATCCCACCATCATGCAGTCCCATTATGTTCCCTAAGATAAAAATAAAACCTTTGGTCTTTCCAGGGTGATTTATTTTTTTTTTGTGTGTTTTTCTAATCAATCAGTTGGTGATCACTGCAGCGCCAAGCCAACAGCCTCATCCTTTATTTAGCTGCTTGATTCCCAAGGAGCTCATAAATATGCATGAGGCTGCGATTAGCATAGGCACCAAGGACGGGGCCTGTACCTCGGCATTATGACGATCAATCAGAAACACCGAGGGGCCCCACAGAGGGAAGCTGTCTGTCAGTTCGGCTTTGGGCTCAGTTGATGCTCACACGCACATCAAATAAAGGTATCCTCAAAGCATCCAGGCCCACGAACGGCTCAGAGAAACCCACAAAGTCTCTCAGTCACCGTCTATCAGCTCCCATTCTTTACTCACTTTCCTGTTTTCTGAGCCGACTTTGTAATGAGTTCGAAAATTGGTCCATTTCATTTGCTCTCACTGAAATGTCATTATCTGGGTCTGAGAGGGAGGGGTCCACACTGCTACTGTAATATATTTGTTCCACTCAAACAGGGTTATTAATATTTCCTCTACCCTGGAAATGCGTAACAAGGTTATTGGAAGTCTGCAGCACATCCAATTCATCTCCCTCTGTCGGTTTTAGACTCATTGTGAAAATTTGATTCCTCTAATGTGCCTGACGCTCTTATCCACTTCTTACTCTGAATCTTTGTGCTCTCTCAGCTGCAGATACATCCCCTCAAGGCGTGTTGGAAACATTTGAGCAGATTTCAGGGAGACCTAGGCAAACTTCTGGATTCTTTTGGATGTCCTTTTCGAACATTTGTCTTTTTAAATCAAATGTGATGTTCAGTGGCGTGTAGGATAGGGCACCCTAACCCTACCCTGTCATTTTAAAAGTGTAAAATTCAATTAGATTGTATGTGATAGATAAACACACAGTAGTGCTAGGAAATTTTAGCAAAATTCTGCACTATTTTCAGATCTGTACTTGCATTAAGTCAACGGTTTGTAGAACAACCTTTTGCTGTGGTTACAGCTTTAAGTCTTTTAAGTATGTTAAGTATGTTTCTACCAACTTTATCTCATCTAGAGTCTGAAATTATTGCACTTCGGTGCAAAATAGCTACAACTCCATCAAATTGGTTGGATACTAGCATAGAAACGATGGATGTTATTGTTTGTGTCCGAGTGAGAGGGAAGTAGGTCAGTTATGCTAGCTTGACTTTGACGACGTTAACATGTAGATGTGTTGTGGAATTCGAAGTGTTTAGTTCAGTTAAAAGCATCAACTCTGACGGGTCGTCAGTAGAACAGGTGTTTAAATTAGCTAATCACCCTCTGCCCCAGTTCGGTCCGTCACAGTAACAGCAAAAAGAGCATCAATCCTGAAAACATGCAGCGGACTGAATGTTCTGTTCTTTGTGTGGGATCCATTTCACAGCATTTCCGCCTGTCCCTCCAATTCACCACAATACAGGACTATTTTCTATGATCATAAACATAAAATATATTAAGGTTTGTGGTTGTAGCCCATATCTAACACATCAAATTTGTCCATGAATTAAAACTTCACCAGATCAGTTCATGATTGAACTCACTGATCAAAATAAAACAGTGTAATCATTCGAACCAGCATATTATTCAGTACTTTATGAATCAAAACACTGCTACTCACTGACAAAGGAAGACTTTTATGCATTAACAATAATTTAATGGTTGTTTTAGGAAAGTGACTCAATTACAATTTTTGAGTTAAATCCATGCCTCTGCATCTCAGCTGACAGCTTTGTGAATTGTTTTCACTTGACTTTTGTTTTGTTTTCTTGCTGCCTCCAGGCACCAACAAAACACCAAACTTGTTAAGAGAATAACTCTAATTAGACGGCAGCTGCAGCGTCTGATGTTTTGACTGCTCACTCTTGTGACACTGGATATGGTTGTGAAAGAACAGAACAGCTGCTCTGGTCAAATCGAGTCCCTTTTTTCTTCTCTCCAGGATGGCGATTAATTAAAGCAGGAAGGCTGTCAAAATGAACACAGAGGAGTAATTACCAGACGCTTCATGCAAAAGGTTGTGCTGACGGCGCCATGGATGTTTGGAAACAAGAAAAAACTCCAGGTTTTCCTCATCTTTAGGATAATTACAAAACAGCTAAGTTATGAAATGAAGAACAGTCAGATGTGTTATGTTCCTACATATTTCTGTGAGAACTCTTTTAGATATTAGCATTACTCTGCTAATCTTTTGGTGAATAATAGTAAATCTACATAAAGAACATTTATCTACAAAATTAACCAGTTGCTAAAAACAAAACACTAAAATTCAGCTGATTCTAAAACTAAATAAATGTACCCTTCTGTTATAAATTTATATATCAAAGTTTTATAAAATTATGGTTTAAAAAACCCCTACTTTGCATAAGACCTGATAATCCCTGCAGACTGACTGGAAAAACCCCAATCAGTGTTTAAACCTTTGATAGATTTTGCATTAAATATTAGATAATGTTTGAAAGTCAGAGTAACAGAAACAGTTTAAGTATAATATCAGGATGTCAACGTTGATCGTTTGCTCTTGAGTGCGTCAAAGAAATGAGGCACAACAGCATTTTGGAGCTTCATGAAGTTTCCATAAAATTAGTGAACTATATAATGACTGAAACTATGAGTTTATATTTCTACTTTAGATTATATTTGAGTCACCAACTTCAATTAGCTGAACATCTGAATGACATAACTGTGTGGACAATTGAACACTTAAGACTGAGGAAGTTGGAGAAATGGAAAAGGTAAATATAATCATGTACTAATTGAGTTATAGTCAGAGTGCTGGTGTGCTGAATTTAAGTTAACGTTTGCTCCACTGAAATCAGCCTAATTGTCTCCCTCTGTAGTTATCTGCTTTGTTAGAGACTGACAGCCATGATGATTATTACTCAGGCAGACTGTCTGGAAATGAAGCTCCTTGACGGGGCTTTGTGCATAGTTTACTGACTCCCATTAAAGAGCTCAGTATCACAGAGCGCATGCAGCCAGACATTTTCAGTCAGAGAGCTGACAGTAAAGCCTTTGTGCTGTGTAGGTGTGTGTGTGTGTGTGTGTATCCAGCGCTAATTTCAGAGAGCTTACTTAGGCGTGCCGAGCTTAACGGAGCGTATTAGCCTATAGGAACCCTTCAATAGTAATTGTTGTTGAGAATGATTGTGTGTGGACTTTATGTGGAGAGAAGTGAGTCTCTGAGACGAAGAGGTTTAAGAAAATAAGAGAGTGGACTGGAACAAAAAATTGATTAGGACAAATGGGATGAGAGAGAGACAAAAAGTCACATTTACTCAGCATTTAATGGCACTGGCCATAAAATACAGAATAAACTGCAGTCGGTAAACAATACATTTTGAAACAGAACTAAATGTCAACATCTGAAGTAAACTAAATGTCAGACTGTGTATTATATGCTTACAATCTGGTCAGGATACTCCAGAGCGCCTCCAGCACGACCCGTTGGGAAGAGACGATCCAGAATTCACTGGAGGGAAAAGGAATCCCGTCTGGGATGGGAACACCGTGGGATCCCCAGGACGAACTGGAGGGACAGGCATGTCTGGAGTCCCCTCCTAAACCTGGTGCCCCGGCCATCCCATCTCAAAGAACCAGGAGACAATGGATGGAACCTTTAAGCAGGTATTAAACATTAAAATGTTTAATTTTTGGCGTGGAAAGTGGAAACTCATCATAATTTATAGAAATAAAAGATTTAAAACGGTCTGTGAGCAGTTGATCTAAATGTTTTCACTTTTTACACCAACCATTTTCCTGGCAGCTTTGATTCAAAAATAGTTTGTAGGAAACATCAAAAAGTATTGTATGATTCATGCTCTGAACTGGGATTATTCAAACTAGTAACCTTTGAATAACTGTATGTAACTTTGCAAGATTTTTAACAGTAAAAGTTCAAATGGATTTTGATGCGTCAACCTGTAAAGCTACGTTTATACTGGAGGCTTTGAACTGGGTGAGAGGATGATGTTTTTCTAACTTGGCACAGATTGCATAAGCCACCATTAACTCAAAATGGACACTTTGGAAGGTGATCTCTGTAGAGCTGGTTTGTTTGTGCCATCATTTATACAATCACTCTATGAGGGCTCTTCATGGAGAAAACTGCACCAACGTATGCATCAAATATAAAAGTCACACTCAACACGAACCCTTAATAGGGTCAAGATAAGTCAGCTTTAAGACGAGATCCTGGCATTTGTTGAGATTTCATGTCCAATAATGTTACACTGGCCCAGTTTAACATTAAGACATATTCTCTGAAATTTAAGAGGGTTTTTGTATGGGCGTGTGTGTGTGTGTGTGTGTGTTGGGGGGGGGCTGTGTGTGTGTGTGTGTATCCGAGGGTATCCTGGGCTTCAGTGTTTGAGCTTGACATTCTGATGACCTGTAGAGGATGATTGCCAGCAATCACATCTCTGGACTGTCCTCCTCCCCTCTTTTAGAGACACCATCGCAGCCCTGTTGGTCCTTTTCTCTGGCTCAGACTCATACACACACACACACACACACACATATATAATAGAGGTTCATTTCACAGCACATTGCCACCATTATTTGCCATTTCTACCGACAGGCATAATCATGGAGACGGAGATGAGTGTAGGGTGAAATGATTCCCTCTCCAGTCAGATCAACCTGCCCTCACTCTGTCTCCCTGTGTGCTTTTGCAAAACACTGCATGCATTTTAGTTTTTTGGGTTTTTTTTATCTTCCATGCATGAGTTTTTTTTTGTTAATTTTGTTTGAAGGATGAATTATGCAAAAACACATTTCTTCCTTGCTGATTATTAGAGCCAGCAACATGGTGCAGTGTGATTGGTCGGGTGTGTGGATGTATAGCTATAAACTAACACATAACTTGGTTGTTGCTCCCTTTCTGCTTCATCATTGTAAGTTTATTTTCCTAAATAAACTTTAATGAAATGCATAAGACCAGTGTTTTCCAACCCAGGTCCTCCAGCCTCACTGCCCTGCATGTTTCAGGTATCTCCTTGCTTCAGTCCAGCTGATTTCAATTGATGACTGATTAACAGGCGTTTGTCCAACTGCAATCAGTTGAATCAGGCATATTAAAGCAGGGAAACCTTTAAAACATGAAGGACAGTGAGCCTGGAGGACCAGGGTTGGGAAACACTGCATAAGACCATGCATGATTTGGTGTTTGAGGTGTTCCCAGTAAGGTGGTAGGAAAGTTGCTTGATGTAGTGGAGATGACTTCCTGAAAGGCATCTCTGGAGATGACTTTCATTTTGATAAATTCCTTTGCTCTCAATCCATGTTGAAGCAAGGAAATACACAGTGGCCTAAAAGAGGAGCCTTATTTGTCCAGGAAGAAGTCCTTCAGGTCACAGGCTTACGTTTGTTGTCCTGCCAAGGAACCAGAGGTCATCACCCAAATGAAGGTCCTCAGTCAAGAGAGATGCAACAGTTGCACCTGTGGCTTGAGGCTCTTGCACAATCTGAAGCTCCAGTGAAGGAGCAAGCTCCCAGAATGCTTTTTCCTCTATGCTGTAATGAAAACATCTACTTTCAGATCTTATTTACATCCCCAGGGATTCCCCCAGTGTATTAAAAGCCACCAGGATTTATAGGATTTTCTAGACATCAGTAACTGTGATGGTAAAGACAGATTAAGGTAGGTTTAGAGTTGGCCCATTACACTGTCCTTGCGCCTGTCTCACACTTTCTGATTTCCAAATCATGATGCCTGCTCTTGCACTTCTGGATTTTTGTAACAAAAGCATGATGGGCTGCTGGTGGACTGCCCTAATGCCCCTTCCACCAAATGAGCAGGTTTTCTGCCTACCTTTCTGTCATTAATGCTGCCTTGCAAAATCTAGATGGCCACATTTGTGGTGTAGGTGAAGACGCAGTCTTTAATTTTTTTCATTTAAAGCGGATTATACTCACTGACTTCAGTCAATATCAGTGAAAGACCTTTAGTGTGCGTCCAGATATAGCCATGTGAAATTAGTTTTAAAACCTAATTTTCTAGATCTTATAATAAATTTTAAATGACTTTCTGGACTCAATCGCAGCTCCGCTGGATAAACTACAAAAAAACCTTGAGGCAGTAATAACAGACTGAATGTCTTTTTACCTTTGCCATTAGGAACAAAAGACATTGACCACTGGTTCTTTCAGCAGGACAACACTATTATTTCAGAAAATGACATGAAAGCCAGATAACAGCAGGTAGCTCGTGTGTCTTGTGTTTTTGATGATCTGGCTGTGACAGGTGAATCATCTGCCTTCTGTAGAGTCTGAACTGTTCCTTCTAGTCCCTCTCCACAACAACAGTATCTTGCTTTTAAAGGCCAAGAAAAGAATTTTGGATGATTTTTTTGGATTAATTGCAGAACAGAGAGATAATGTAGATTAGTTTAAATGCTCCTTTCCCTCAATGAAGTTCCCAGATTTCAAGATACAAACTCCTCTGTGTCTTAGTAAAAACCTTGTCTTACCAGTTATGTGCCCCCTGCTCACCTGTGTTAACCTTTCCTGCTCAGACCTTTGACCCTGGTCAGAAGACACAGGGGAATCTTCCTCCAGGGCCGAAGTCTCTACTTCGAGGTTAACTCCCTCCCTCTCCCTGAACATAGAGGGAGGTGGTAGGAGGTTAACTTTAATAGCTCCGGCTCCTAAAACCTACAGGTTTCAGCACGCAGCGCCCCCTTCTGACCGGAGGACAGCCGCCACACATCTCACTCACCCACACACAACATACACAATACTCACTGAGCTAATCATCACATACAGTGGAGGCACTTTCTGCAACACCTGAATATCGTACATAGTTTAGCATTTTGTCCACAGTGCACGTCAGTCAATGACTGAAAAGTTTTTGTTGCTTTAGAACCACCAACAATTTTTGTTGATTGTTGTGAATTTCCTCTCTAGTGTCATTAGCAGGTTGATGTACTGCATATGATGTTTAATCATAAAAAAGCAGCCTCCTCAGACTACTGCACAAAAAAATGTCATAAAAGAGACTATTAAAAAGTTGTTTGCAATTTGTAATCTATAATAGTTCTTTAGAGTTAGCATTGTATACAGTTCAGCTATGCTAAGCTTAACAGGCTAATTGTCTGACCAGAATAATCAGCCTGTGTCCTAAACTACTGGAACAAACAAATCCACTGGAGAGTTTTTGCATGTCAAACCGATCCATGTGTTTCATTTGGGTAAATAATTAGCTTTGTTATTCAAGTTTTAGCCCACTGTTAATTGCAAGACTTTGCAATTCTATTGTGCCACACTGTGTAACGTAAGACAAAGTGTTTTATAATGAGATTCCATGAACCATTTCAAGAGGAATTAATTCATTTAAGAAAAATATTTTCTTAAAATTAGTTTAATGCAGAATGAAGCAAATAAAGTCTAAGAATGAATGCAGGAAAGAATTTCTAGTTGAGGAAGAGGAGAGATGTTCTTTCCTCAGGCTTGCTTATGGGTTTATTGAAAGACTAAATAGAGATTCAGTTTTTCCTCCATAGAGGAAGGATTTTCTCCTTAATTCTGGATGTGATGGTTGGTGTAATTTAGCTCCTGGGGAGGAACACGGTGCCACAGCTAGGTCACTGGAAATCGTCGGTTCACCAAAATGCCAAGGAGATTATTTCTACACGCAAGATGAGAGGAGTTAGGAAAAAGGGCAAGATTTGAAAAGAAGTGAAAAGAAGAAAAGATGAGATAAATGTTGATAAAAGATCAGGCCAGAGTCTGATTCATCAGATCCAGATGCTGATTCTCTGTAGAGTCTATAGTAACATTAAAAGACACTTTAACGTTAAAATCAATGTGTGAGTTCGCAATTTATATCACTATTCTGTGGAGTTAGAACAGCTGAAACTTTTAGAAGATTAAACCACACAGATTTTATCTTGAAAATTGAGTTTTTCATTCTACCAAAGCACATCATCAGGGAGGAAACTAACAATAAAAGACATAGACAGAAACATGTATGTCTATGATTTGTGTTGAATCATTCTGAGATGTAAATGAGCTTCACTGATTTATTCAGTAAAAATTGCAGAGGATTTATAAGCTTCTCTCCATCCCTGCTTTCTCTAAAACCCTGTAAAAAGGTGCATAGTCAAACAATTTTTATTCGCTGGTATTCTTTAAAGAAATGTGTCCTGGAGCTGCGTTTATGATATAACATACAGTCATGATAAAAACACACCATTTATTCTACTTCCATGTTTTTAAAGATCCACTTCTCTAAAACATGTTTACAACATTTGACACATAAAATCATTCTCAAATGTTGAGATTTCACCTGATCAGTGTCTATTTTGAGCCTATTAAGGAATGCGCTGTTTTAACGCTGTACTGCTGTTATGCAAATGAGTTGCTGCTGGCTCGCCCTCCCAACTTATTGTTTACATTCGTGGCTCAGACATATGAAAATGGCTACAAGCAGACAGACAGTGCTACGACCGTACATCTTTGAAGTGGAGCCTCCTGAACAAGCATCAAGCCTCAAGCACTGAGGAATTAAACGCTGCAGATCTGATGAACATTTAAATCATTACTGAATCAAACTGAGGGTTCTGCTCTGCTTCGGGTCAGTGTGCCATGATGTGAGGTCCAGCAGCTGACATCAGCACAATAATTCAGCACAAAGACCTTTTTTCCACCGCAAATGTAGCCTTTTCTAAAAATATATATTTGCGAGGTTAGAGGAGCAGCGTTTCTCTCAACATGTTTAAAAAACAAATGAACAAAGCAGATCAGAAAGTCGGTAGTGTCGACATGTTTTCACAAACGCTGCTCAATGTAGACTTCAACTTTCAGTTTACTAAAATTCCAACAGTAAGTTGGAGTCATGTGTTCAGTCTTTGTCCATCATCTTAAGGTTGCTTCATATTTTCCAAGAAGCAACAGCAGCACAGTACACCAAACCTGTTGCTAAAAACATGTGTAAATATTGGAAGGTCACAGAAACGGACTGAGGTGGTGAGCTTTACAGTACGGCTGCGGCTGCTGGAGGGTGGAAGGTGTCCAGCAGGGAGCTGGACGACGACAGCGTCATTATAATTCAGAGTAGAAGCCTGACTTATCACCTTCTGGTCCCCCGCTAGGTGCTTTCCGGCCCATACTAATGTGCGCACACACCCTGCTGCACAAATATGCCCTCAGCATCATCACGGCAGGTGGAAACATGACCCCTCGTCCTGCTGCGTGAATCACAGCACACATGCCGAACACAAATATGCTAATATATGCATAATCCTTCACATATGCCCAGATGTCGCTACACAGATGATTACTCAATTCTGCAAAAGGTGAACACACACACAAACAAACACACAGAAGGAGATAAAAAAGGAATGACCCCTGACCTTTCCTGCTGCAGTGATGTCTTTAGGAAAGCAACATCCTTCCAGAACTGTTTTCTGTGGCTTGTTTGGGGAGATAATGCTCTTACTGTCCTACTGTTTTGTACTCAGCTCCTCTTCCTGCCTTATTCAGTCTCTCCCATCCACATTAGGGTCCACTCAGTAGTGCAGACAGGACGCGACATCAGGGTGACCTCCTGGTCTCCCCGTTAAGGCCTCCTGTAGCTACTGGTAATAGAAAAATGGGACAGATGGAGAAAAGACCAGTGAGGGTCCCTGACGGATCAGCAGCCTGCCTAGCTGGCAGTATCACTGAGGTTTGTGAGGATAAAGTCTTCAATTCCATCCTCTGAATTTACCCTAAATTATTGTCAGATTGCCATGACAGCGGAAACAAACTCATAATAACCTACTTTTTTAATTAGAATAAAAAAAACAACGGAAAAACTTACAATTTCTTCTTCTACATTAACAGAAGTATTAGGACACATGTAGTCCAGGGTAAGTGGATATTACTTTAGTACTTTTTAAAATACTGGTGTTACCTACTTGTACTCTAATGTGGGTTTTGAGACACTTGGGGTTTATCTTTTTAATGTAGTTTTTAAAAGTACTTATAACTGTCTATCTTGTTCAGTCACCAAACATACCATAATATGCATTAATAGGCACAGTGGAAACTGTAATGGCTCTAAAGGAGAGGCCCATATCCACAGTCGTCCTAATTACTACTCTTAACAGCCAATTATTGCTAAGGAAAATAAATGCTGCTTCTGCATTGGCTGCTTTCCAAACACTAGCCAATAGCAAACCAAGTAGCGTTGAGTCTCGGTATTTCTAAGCTTTAGGAAGCTGAAGTACCTCCTGTAGGTACCAGAGATGGACCTCTTAGAAAATCTGAAGAACCTTAAGCTTAATAAGACAGCTGGTACTATGTGACTTTATAAAACAATTTTCACCCTTTTGTAATGTTCATGTTTGGATTACAGCTTCATGTTATTGCCGGTCCATAACCCAGACCTGCTGAAGAGGTTGTTGTCCTCAGACAGATGTGGGGCGCTGATTGCATTCTGTCAGACAAATTTACAGCAATGAAGGTGGCATGTGTTTGTCCTATCTATATGATAACAAGCTGTGGAGCTAAGGCATTGTTATTCTGAATGCTGCTCTCTTTGTAGACGCTGATTACACAGATCTATCATCTAGAAAGACATCTGCAATTGTTTTTCCAACCTACTGCAATCAACAGATGCTCAAGCAAGTTTGCATCCCAACATTCACGTTTTGCCTCAAACACTTGACAGATATGTGGCGAGGTCCAGCTCCGACCGCAAAGGTGAACGACAACAAACAGGAGCCTCGTCATCAGCACTAGAGCTTAGTTACAGCTGATGAATTTTCAATGGTGTGAAGGAGTAAATTATAAGGTTTGATTTGGGGAGAACTACATTTTGTGATTAAATGAAGAGATAAAAAGAAAATTCAGATCTACTGAATTCCTTTAAAAATTGTGAACTATTCACTTTTCTCTGAAGTCTTGATTCAAACACTTTATCATAATAGATTAATTGCTTACTTTGCATTTTGGAGCGTTCAGAAATACCCCAGTGTTTCAGATGGGAAATACAGACAAGAAATAAACTACAGGGATGCAGGAGAAAAGCTCTACGTTTTGATTTGGTTGAATTAGAAAACATGTCTAAATGAAATGTTTCACCAATGTTTTATTGTGTAGGGAACAGAACATCAATACTAGTCTGAAATTAGATTATAACTGTTTGTACTAATTTTATGTTACATTTTGTAATTTTGGATTCAAATGAGAACTTTTTTGTGTCCAAAACTCAATGTGAGCAGCTCACAGTGATCAGTTCACAAATACAGACATTGATTTTTTGTGCATGGGTGATTCTGATGCACTGAGATCACAGCACAGACAGTTCTGCTCAAGATTAAATGTACTTTATTCTAAAACAAAGCACCGAGCTGAAGGGTGTGCTGCACTCTGTGTGTCAGTAAGCTTTGAACAACCCAGTCCTGACCTGTCGTCGTGCGACACATACAAAAGTAATGGCTCAAAGTTTGGGAGAAAAGGGCAAACTGTGAAGCTACATCCAGGTCTGATCACTAAGGAAAGTGATTTTTTTCCTTTTCTTATGCTGCAATCTGAGCACAGCATGGGTTTATCTACAGAGAAACTAAACCAGGGCACTTTAAGTGCCTGATTCTTTCTGACTGGGTAGGTAAAGGAGGGGGTATTATGCAAAATCAACATTCCCTCATTAAAAACATACCTGCAGAGTAGCTTTGAATCTTTACATGTTTGAGAAATCCTACAATCTCCCATAGCAACCACTCAGGGTAGCCCAAATGTCTGCTGTGGCAATGCATAGCCTATTTACACAAAATTCCACCTTGGAGCCGCCGTCTCCAAGCCGAGCGTCTGCTCCACAGAGCCTCCTTCCCCCACTCAGTTCCTCCAGACTAGCGGCAGCAGCAATTGATGGAACTGCATCTGCTGGACTTACCATATAACAAACAGCATCAAAAGACAGCATGGAGAAGCATTGTCGTGATGAAGTGCTGAAAGGGGAGTGTCAGAAAGGAGAGGAGGTTCTTAAAGAGACAGAGGTCAATTTAAGAATGTTGGATGTGAAGTCATCAAAAGCATGTATTGCTTTTGATACAGTTTTGTGTCACCACTGAAGGTAGTGGTGGTGGTTATAGCATGGGCTCATTGACCAGGCCATAAAATGGCACCATATGCCTGGGACAAATACGTAACACCTTCCCATTAATGGAGCATTATTCTGTAATATTCCAAGAATTATTCTGACAATCAGGTATATATAAAATAAAAAGCCCAGTTCCACCTACAAAGATACAAAACTTAATGATGCATTTCAAACACTTAAACATATCGCTTTTACAGAGAAAACATTATTTTTCTCAACATTGAACAGAATTTGGAGGGACAACATCCCTGCCAACCTCGGCTTCATGCAGCATCGCTGCTTTCTCACATTTCCTCTTACATCTGGCTAGAGTTGTTCTTAAATCCAAGAACTGTCATAGTAAAGCACAGGCTTCTGTTTCAGGCCACATATATTCTCTGATTTTTACCCTGGACATGTTTATTTAAATCAGAGTTCCGACACTGCAGTAAAGAGAAAACTCTTTTCTTTTTTCTTCTTTTTTTTCAGAACAGAAGGTAGACGGTCGTGTTGTTGAGGACGGAGTGGTCCACATTTTTCACATCCTTATGGCTCCGCTATGGATACATCAGAACCGCAGCAGGTTCCTGCGAACGTACAAACTATCTCTCAAAGGATAGCTGTTGAACTGGAGATAAAGAGCCAGCTTTGCAGCAAAAAATAAAACAAGCACTGCTCTGTGTAGATAAACTGTCTCTCTGTGGTCTCTTGCAATGATTTAGAGTAGACTTGAAAGAGGTTCAAACAATATAATGAAAGGGACAAAACACCACAAGTCATTGGCAGTTGGTTAGACATTCTGATGTTAAATCAGTTCTGATCCCACAGCCAAGCACATGGTTGCAAACCTTTTGGATAATGTCCAGTCTATTCTGGACAAACTCTTGTTTCTGTTGCTGCTGGTGTGAATCATGCTCAGCCTGTTTATCTCTTCATCTCGTCTGACGTTGGTGATTTGCTCATCAGCTGCTGCACTTCGATTTGCCTATTTAGACGTTGGCACAGTCAATGCACTCCACAGCTGTAGTTGCAGTTTGGTCCCATACATTAAACAGTAGGTGATGACAGCAGACAGATGCAAAAGCCATTTACAACCAATTTGCAGCTCAATCTGTGAGTATTAGGACCGGCACGTTTAATTGGCTCGGCTCGGCGTGCCGCCATGTTGGAACTTAAACATCCACAACAAGAAAAATCTGTTAAAGGACTTTCTGCACAAAACTAGATGCATTTACATAATGCATTTGCATGAACCCAACTCTAATGTCTTTGTGATTCATTGTAGCTTTTATTTTTTAAGATTTAAATAGGAAAAGTACCAATTCTTTGCTGCTGATGAAACTCATGTCAGTAAGTGACCATCATCAGATTGACCACCCATAAAAAAACTACAGTCGAGGCAGTTTGCTGCTCTGGAGCGCTCAGTTGTGCTTAAACACAGTGAAAGACATCTTAAAGAAGCAATCGTTTCTGCTCATCAAACTGAGAAAGATCATAAAACTATTTACAAATTGTCTGAAATCCCTCATTCCACTGAGAGAGAGAGAGAGAGAGAGAGTGAGAGAGAGAGACACAGAGAGAGAGAGACACACACAGAGAGAGAGAGAGAGAGAGAGACACAGAGAGAGAGACACACACAGAGAGAGAGAGACAGAGAGAGACAGAGAGAGAGAGAGAGAGAGACACACAGAGAGAGAGAGACACACACAGAGAAAGAGAGACAGAGAGAGAGAGTCAGAGAGAGAGAGAGAGAGAGAGAGAGAGAGAGAGAGAGAGAGAGAGAGAGAGAGAGAGAGAGAGAGAGAGAGTGCTTTGGGTTGTTGTAATGACTTCTTGTAATT
>CAEFZX010023235.1:0-85828 GCA_903066825.1 Alfaro cultratus | reverse complement strand
GATGGATGATGGATGGATGGATGGATGGATGATGGATGGATGGATGGATGGATGGATGGATGATGGATGGATGGATGGATGATGGATGGATGGATGGATGATGGATGGATGGATGGATGATGGATGGATGGATGGGTGGGTGGGTGGGTGGATGGATGGATGGATGATGGATGGATGGATGGATGATGGATGGATGGATATCTATATACGTATATATATGGAATGGATTTATTGAGTTGATTCTCACCTAAAATGAAAAGGATCTCCACCAGGATGTCACTGACACTGGGTGGACTTCTCGAGGCGCCGCCTTCGTCCCGCCCTCCACTGAAGCAGACGTTGTAGGGAACGGTGACGGCCACGTAGAAGGTCGCCAGCAGAATCAGCCAGTCCCAGCCGGCCTTGAAGGTGCCATAGTGGAGCAGGATGAAACGGGACTTCTGGATGGCTGCTACTTTGTACTCTGGGATCGGCGGTTTCTGCCCAAACATGTTCTGCATCGGATCAAAGGAACACGGTTGTTAACGGCGGCATCACGTCAGGGCCTCGAGTCACGTCTTTTACTTCCTGCTCACAAGTTTTATTACCAAAAGTTGATCAACAATGGAAAGTGATCTTCTTTCTGTTATACGGCTGCCAAAAACTCACCCAGTCATTTCTGCTGGATTTAGTCATGAGTTTGTATAAAGCACAGAACAAATTAGGTCAAATACTTTGGGAAAAGGCCTCTGCTGATGTCTTCAAACAACTTCCAACTTGCAGCATTTCCATACAAATAGAAACTAAAACCCCATCTGATTTTCACATGTTCTGAAAAAAAACCCCCAAACCAAAGAAAAACAGGATAAAAATAGTATGCAGCTCTCTTATATTTACATAAAAAGTTTGTAAAAATCTAAGCACCTCTCAAAAACTTTAGAATTGTGGGAATTATACAAAACACAATCTTTTTTGTTGTTGTTTTTATTAAGATTGCATGCTTATGATTTGTCCTGATTTAATTTAAAGATCAAGTGTTTGCTCAGCCTAATATTTTAGAATGAGATTTTCTAAAACCTTTCAGATCTGGGCCGCATGTTATTGTTATCCTATATTTTTTTGACTTTGAAGCTACATTTGCAGGTTAAAGCAGTTTGAATTACACCAACTGAGAGGCTGCAGAAGATACTGGGATCAAAGTTTACCCAGGGTTAAAAAAGTTTGAAGTTGCTAAATGTTCTGTCTTGCTGTCCTTGAGGTTTAAATTTCTTTAAGTGAAGGCAGAGAAAGTGCTGCAGTCTTGATGGAGCGCTGCCTCACCTTCACCTGTTGATTGGTGATGAGGAAACACTTTGTAAAAAAGGTTACCTTAGTCTTGGGTTTTGTCTACGAACATCGTCAGAAGACAGGGAGTCGTCTGCTGCTGTTTTCTGTTAAACTGTGTTCACCATTTCTTTCATATTATCTGCATTGGTAACTTATAGAAGGAATCTTGTGATTATGATCAATGTATCAATATGTACATTCTTTTTGCATCAAATATAAGCAATTCAACAAATTTTCTTTCAGTAAATATCAGATTTACTCAAATTAACAATAGCTGCATTTCCATTGTAATATGACATTTGGGGGGAAAAAAACCAAACAAAAAATCTTATAATGGATATATGCCAATCTCAGAAAAAAAAGTCTTGTTTTTTATAAAAAGTTTTGGTGCTTCTTAAAAAGCCATATAAAAATTTATTTACTTCGCAAAACTGCAATGGAAGCACTTTTTTCTTTTTGCATCACGAGTCACCTGATCAACAACCGGATGTTGCTACTGGAGCAAACCATGAAGAAGACGACAACAGGAAGTGGTTGGAGGATGATAGCATCTGGTCAGTGCGTATGGATATATCATCAATATGCTGCATCACTGCCACCAACCCATCAAAACTCATTTAAGAAGTTTTGCATTTATTTTTATTGCTCCCTCCAATCCCTGCATGACCCTCTATCAGACAGAGTGCAAAAATAATCCACATTCTCATTTTTAATATTACAAAGAGAACTTCAATAAAAAGCACTTTTCAAGTTTTCCCATTACATTTTAAAGAAAAATTCAGATAAATATTTATAATAAACAGCAAAAGTTTCCAGACAGGTGCAATGTTCCCAAACGTAAATGTCCCAGCAGATTCACTGCATGGTCTGACTGTCCAATGCTCCAGATAAACTGCAAAAAGCTGCTAGATCTCTATCCAAGACTCCACAGTTATTGATAGGACAATAACACAGAGAATCGCCAAATATGGTTGTAGCGCTGTTGTGCTAACAGAAAGCAAACAAAGAAAAACAGCAGCAACACAGAGTTTGTTTTGAAAAATTGCATCAGAGCAAATCATAGAAGCTCTTCTGTGTTTCGTTCAGAACAAAGTGGAGATTTCAAAACACCTCAGGAAGGATTGATGACTTGAAGTCATAGTTAACCACAAACTCTACTGAATACCAAGGAAGAGGAGAACCAGGGAGGACATTTCAGCAGCAGCAAACTGCACAAAGTTCTGCCAGTTTCTTTATCACCCGAGTCAGCAAAATGTGAAGTTCTTTCCACCTGGAGTCAGCCAGATGTGGAAAAACTCCTCATGTCCTTCAGACCATCTGTTGGGGTTAGAGCTGCTGGCTGCACTGGAGCACACAGACAACTCATCCAAGACGAAAAATAAAAACCAAAACGAGTTTCTGCTCTGAAACTAGAGTTCATCTTGCCTTCTTGTGTTTGGATATTTTATCTTCTGCTGCCTCTCAGTCTGAATGAAGAGTTGTTGAAGGTTTAAGAGATTTTAATTTGGCTGAGAGACGAATGAATCCTGAAGAAAAGCATTTTAATATCTCTGACTAAATGATGTCCTCCAGCGTCTAATACCACGCATGAAGTAATGAGCAGATAATCTAATTACTGGACGTCTTCAGTTCTTCAGGTGTCAAAGTGTTTATTTGATTCTTATTGTTTCATTAGGAAATATTTATTCCTTTAAGCCTGTTAGTGATTAGACTGGCAAAGTCTTTGCTATGAAAGAAGCTCTTAATTCACAGAGAGCATTGTTGAATTTAAGGGAAAAAAGAGCTTTATGTTAAGGAGGAAAAACTCAGACATTTTCTTCATTCTCAATGAAGAATATACTGTAAGTACAAATGAAAACTGAGTGAAAAAGCTTTTCTTTTATCTGTTTGATGAGTACAGAGCCAGATTTAGAATTCGGCAGAAACAAAAGTCATGAGGAGGACATTTCAAATCTAGGACAATGGAAACTTTTACACAGGACATGCTAATGACGATGTATTTCTTCCTCTATGTTTTCCTCCAAATAAAAAATCTATTTTTAGACCCTGACTCTCTTCCTTCTCTTTGACAGAGAGCCCTGCCTAATGAGATGAACATAATGGAAAAACAATCTTCCTGTTTTATTTAGAAAAACAAGATCACAGATTACTGGTCGAATTAGACATTATTTATTACCAAACATAAAGTTCTATATTTTGAAAGATTTTTGACAGACTGATTTTAATGTGGTTCTCTCTGGGTACTCTGGCTTCCTCCCACAGTCCAAAAACATGACTGTCAGGTTAATTGGTCTTTCTAAATGCTCCCTAGGTGTGTGTGTGTGTGTGTGTGTGTGTGTGTGTGTGTGTGTGTGTGCGTGCGCGCGTGGTTGTTTGTCCTGTTTGTCTCTGTGTTGCCCTGAGACAGACTGGAGACCTGTCCAGGTGACCCCGCCTCTCGCCCGGAACGTTAGCTGGAGATAGACCAGCACCTCCTGACCCCATTAGGGACCAGGATGTTAGAAAATGGATGGATGGATGATTTTAATGTGCTCTCTAGATTAGGAATGTGAAGCTCAAGGCTGCTAGCCACATGCAGCTCGAAACAATGCTGTCTGGCTGGTGAGATAATTTCATAATTCTAGTATTAATGATGGCCCACCATTAGGTTATATAGTAATCACAACACTACACAATCCATAATGCAACAGCGACTGGTGCTGAAGACAAGGCTGCAGAAGTCAGCTGGAACCAGGAAGCCTATGGCACTTTCCACATTGCCAAGGAATTATTAATATTTATGTAAGTCTGAACAATCTCCATAACAACCATTAGATGGAAACAATTTAGGCTATTTGGTAACAAGCACTCCTACTGGGAGTCAGACAAACCAAAGGATGAGAATGTAGACTAGCATATCATGATGTTTCCTCCCCCATGGATGTTGTAAGTTTATTAGAGGGTATTGTATCATGCTTGAACGTTGTAAGCAAAATTCACACCAATAATTGCATTTACATTGAGCGTATAACTGGGCAGTTTGACATTTCAAAATTAAATTTGCTTAATGGAAACATGAGGTGAGTTTTGCTTTTTGGCCGAATTAAAATTTTTCCGTTTCGTAAAACTACAATGGAAACGCTTTTTTCAAATTACACAAGTCACATGATCAACAACCAGACGTTACTACTGCCAGAAAAGATGAGGATGAAGACAGGAAGTAGTTGGAGGTTGATGGGGCTGCATATTTTCAAATGATTTATTGAGCGAACAAACGTATTCACGCTTGATTTGAATTGTTTCTTATTTAATGGAAACACCATAGTTGCAAAATTGCGTTTTTTTGTTGTTGTTTTTTTGACAAAGTTTTGCTCACACTTGTAATGGAAACACAGCTACTGATGTCTCAGCCTAGAGAGAAAACTCTTACAGAAACTTAGTGCTGTTCTACTGGTGGAGCCATTAATTGATAGTTTCTGTATGAAGGAATTTTTTCTTCATGTGGGATTTTTATCCAGTATACTCAAACTATGGCTGGATTATTCTAATTTTCTAAACATAGAAAAGGGCCAAAACTCTGATATATTTTCATATTAAGAAAAATGATGTTGTAGGGTAAGCTACATGTCATTTAATGAAATTTGTGAAAGTAAAACCCTCCTGGGTGAATTTGTTTGACTTTTATTTCTTAAAAACGATTTTCTTTTTACTATTCAAAGGGACTTTAGTCTATCAAAAGCTTCATAAGAACAGTGTTTAGATCATAATAGATATATTTAAATTTGTTTCACATATCAATTATGCTATGTGTGAGCTGTGACATGAGGTCATAAGTAGAAGATAACAGTGTAGACTTTTGGGTGTGGGAACAAATAAAGTTGAAACGGTAGTTTTGGGGTTAGTTGAGCCAGTAGATGAAGGCAGCGTTAGTTACAGTATCGACCAAACTAAACTAAGGCTACCTTCATCTGGTGATCCCAAATATAAGCAATGCCTCATCTTACCCAAGTCTCACAAACTTCTAGAAAATATTTTGGATTGAGGTCAAAAAGTTTTCTAACTGCAGGAGAGTATGTTTGTCTTTTTGATTGGCTTCCACCAAGCTTTAGATTCTTTTCCTCACAATAAAGCAGCAGAGATTCATCCACGCCGACGCTGGGAAACTCACATTGTTGATCTTGAGCTTGCTCTTGTCTTGTTTCTGCAGGTGTCCTGACAGCTGATAGAGCACGGCTCTGCTGCGGCGCCGGTTGGCGTTGAAGCCTGGAGGCCGAGTTACCTGATGCACCTGCAGACCCGTCTCCTCATCTGGGGATGAGACAGAGGGAGACATGCTGTTTTTCAATCCAAAGAGTGAATTTCAATCAGTATCTGTCTGATCCTGTGCGTGTTGGTTTTTTTAAACAGACTGTTTCTGACCTAGGATTGACATATTGACAGCGATATTTTAGTGACTGACAGCTAATGCAGTTTGACTCAGAGACTGTCAACCGTAACAATGACGCAGTGTCGGTGAAACCACCTGGTCTGTTGTTCATGTACTTCTTCTGTGATAATAGTGTACCTGATATTGACCTGTGTTCTGTCTCTTTATTGACTGGAGATGTTGTCAGTGTACAATTCAAACAGGCTCCATATCTGTGTCCACAGAATGGAATCGATACTAATGACAAACAGCCCACAAAACCTCATTCATGCCATCTTTTCTTTCACATGAACAAAGGTCTCCATGCAGGAAAATGAAACAAAAGCACACAAATGGATTAAACAGGGGAGCTTAGTCTCATAATGGGTAGATTAAGTCATCACCCGGGCAGAAGATATCTCCTTGTTTATTTCATTTCCTATTTGAGATGTTCCCCTGCCCATAATATGCTGTCTTTCTTGGAAAGTACCCACCCATGTAACCAAATCAATTCATGCTCTACAAGTAAATGAAATTTGTTCACAAAGTCCAGGAGAGATCCTAAGCATTTTAGATGGTGCAGAAAGAAAGCCTGGGTGACTGTAGCAGTACGGTACAGTGGACGGTATTTCACAGTCCTATTTAAATCAAGGCCTGTCATGAAGTTTTTTTGTATTTATTTATTTGAAATAATATATACAATCAACTTCAAATGATATCACAACGTCTACATTTTGTATTCACAACACATACATAAAAACCAATGAAACTAAACAAAAACGTGAAAACCCTCAACACAAACAACCAACCTGAACTGGATCCAGATTTTAGCCGTGCAACTTGAAAATATAACATAAAAAAAATAGTAAAAATAGTTCAGGGCAATTCAAAAATTGTGAAAATTGTTACATCTTTTAATTGTATTCCATGACTGCAAATAAACTGCTTTACATGCAGTATGTGAAGGAAGGCCCTTTCATTTTTTAAGCCAATGATTGGTCTCATTTACATACAAGTTTTGAAAGACAGATGTTTCACTTTGACAAGCATTACACAACAAGATGTGTAATGCAATTTCATGACAATGGAATACAATTAAAAGATGTAACCAAACAAGAGGCTAAATCAGGTCTTTCCATCGCTGACCATAACATTGACTGCTGTAAGTAATTTCTTATTAGCCAGACATCATGTTGCTCCTTTAAACTTCCACGTTTAGACAAGGACAGTCCACATACCTGAGTCAGCTGTAGTTGTCATGCCAGGCCACTAGATGGCACTGTGATTTTTGGATGTCATTGAACGCAAATGGCTTTTGACCAATCGCTTCCACCTCATTGTAAACAGTATCTTCTCTCTGTCTGACATGAACTCAGTGCTGTAACAGCCATTCTTATCAGGTGCTGAACCAACTAGGTTAAGTAGCACAGTGCTATCCACCATCGTCTTTGTTGTTATTTGCCCATATTTGCTTAGCACAAGCCCATCTAAGAGTTTCATATTTATGAACTATTTTGGGTTGTAAAAAAGCCCAATAAAATATTTTTAAGTTAGCAGGTGTAGCGCCACAAACTGTAAAGTGAACTTGACTTAATACTTTTTGCAAGACTTTTAACAGATGTGACCAGCACAAGATGAACATATTCAGGGAAAGACCTGCACCTGTTTGAACAGACGTGAACCAGAAGTTTTAAACTTCCACATGTTGAGGTGAGGAGAATGTTCTTGGCGAATATTTTGAAGAAAGAACAAATCTGTCTGTGGCTAAGGAGATGAACTTTAGACACATATTTTGAGTGGAAGGCAAACAGAAGAATCTGACAAGCACTGTAAAAAAATCTTTGTTTTGGAAGATGAATTGGAATGGATGGATGGATGGTGTATGGATGAATTTTCTCGAAGTAAGTAATTAAAGGGGGAAACAATTTCAGTTCTGTTGACAAAAGCTATGTTACAATAGATTTTCCACTTGTTCTCTTTTCATTACTTTTTTAAATTAACAATCCAATATTCTTTTGCCAGCTTCCATTAATAAACCTGTCAAATTCCAAACAGAACAATATTTCATGTTCCTTTTGTTATTCTCCTTTGGGTTTTGTCCTTGGAGCAGCTGTAATTTTACACATGCATCTTGCAGTGTGGTTGTTTTTCACAGTGTGGGTTCTGAGAAATGTTCCTTCCTATCTGTCCTGAGCTTCAAATTCTTTTCTTTTCCATGAAGGTCGAGAAAGCATCTTCATATGAGTACATCTGAAGAGACAGAATGATGTTAAAAAGTTACATATTGTATCCTCACTTATTTCAGAAAGGGAAACTCATAGATTCATCACAGATAGATGGACATATTTCAAGCCTTTGTTTCTTGTAATTTTGCTGATTAAGGCATAAAAATAATCAAAGTGTCAGAAAATTAGAATAGTAAATAAGATAAATAAAAAAGTATTATATAAAACTTAAATGTCAGGCTTCTGAAAATGTTGGTAATTTCTGTGTACTCTGTACTCGGTTGTGGCTCCTTTTGCATGAATGATACATCGGTGCAGGTGTGGAGAGGTCAGGGTTACAGTAGTTTTGTGTTTTTCATTATAGTTTAATTTTATTTTGTTGTAACTTTTTGTCTAATTGAGTTAGTTTTAATTAGTTTCTAGAGTGTGTTTGCTAGCTTTAGCTACCGTAGTTATTATTAGTTAAATATTGCTTAGTTTTAGTCGAGATTCCTTTAGTTCTGTTAGTATAGCAGCAGTTGCAGAATTCATAAAGATCAGAGTATTATTGTGATTATGTACACATCGATTGGATAATTAATACTCAACAGAAGATACCACTTTCTGCTCTTTCTCATTAAAATTAAAATATCTAGGACTTTTCACTAAGGTTATTGAACATGTTAATGTTTTCTGTAACATAAAGTGTTCTGACATCTTAAAGTCCCGCATTGTGTGTCCTGAGTGTCATAAAGCAGAGGCAGTTCAAGAACAAACAGTTAATTGTGTGTGTGTGTGTGTGTGTGTGTGTGTGTGCCTGTGTGTGTCACCAGCTGGCTCAGCTTGATTGTCTCAGTCATCTCCTAAAAGCCAGAGCTCTGCTGGACGTTGTGTAGGTGGGGGTTGATTAGCTGGGGGCTGACATCCGTTGTTTATTAAAAAAATATGACAGAACACATGGAGGCTCAGAAACCTGCATTTAAATTCCACACTTAGTAAATGTCTCGGTTTAAAGTTGTCCAAGAAACTAAAGAAGGCATTTTATGTTAGATCTGTTTCAACTCATTCATTTATGTTATGCATCTGTTTTTTAAAAGGTTAAAAGTTTTTCCAGACAGGAACTCAACCCCTGGTTTGAGTTCCTCATCCTCCTATGCCATTGTTTTATGTAAGAGGTAAATGAATTTTGTACAAAGTTTCAGAGGTAACCATGGTAACTGTAATCAAACAGTGCCTGAATAATGTGAGGCTATGGTTCAACAACTAAAAATATATTTTCCACCAACTTTTCAGCCAACTGCTTGTCTGATTATTGCATGTGGCTCCTTTACGTCGGCATACGGTGGATATAAAATGATGCCTGCACCACTATGAATATGCATAAAGCATTTATTACAAGAAAAGAAGAAGATGATCACTTTTTACATGTTTTGCATGTTTAAAAGGACATTTATGTTATCATAGTTAACTAAAACTAATGAAATAAAAACTGAAATTGAAAAAACATTTTCATTAACTGAAATAAATGAAAACATAGAAAACTATAGCTAATATAGCACATTTATAAAATTAACTAAAACATTATAAGTATAATAATCTCCATTTTTGTGTTTGTGAATCTATTTAGATCAGATGTCAGAAAATGTGCGTTCTCCATATGCCTCCTGGTGGCGCTAGTCCTCTAAACACCAGAGTCAGATGTTGTTCAACAGTAATCGAATCCATTTTATGAAAATGGTATTTTCTGTTGAGTATTCATTACCCAATCGATGTATCACAATAACAATATGATACTTTCACCTTTTTGAATTCCTCACCTAAAAATGAACCAAAGTATGAAAACCCTAAAAGTACTACTAATAAAAACTAAACTGAAACAAAAAAATATTTAACTAATAATGAATAAAAACAAGCGGACCCGCTCTTATAAATGGACTAAAACTATTAAATTAGACTAGCAAAGTCACAGTGGAATAAGACTAAACACCCAACATGACCTTTTTCATTTGACTTGTAAAACTGATTCTGTCACTGTCACCAAATCATTTCTTAATCATGTTAATCCACTTATTTTCTATTCTCAGTGGTTTTAAGGTATTCATTACATTAGGTCTGTTCCCCCCAGTCCTGCAGAAGCAGGTAGAAATGTCAGCCAGAATGCTAACCCTTCGTCAGCCCGAGCGCCTTCTGGAGAAGGCTTGTTAGCCCGTAGCTCCGCTAAGCCTCCCGATCCCCCTGGAGTTTCATCCACTCTTCAGGCATACCATTATTCTGAATGGTTTTTCTTAGTGAGGATAACGCAGTCTGGTGCAGTCTTATCATCTATGCTCCAAACAGACTGTGTGACTGAACCTCCTTCTTCTTTTGCAGCCTTTGCAGCTTGTCACAGCAACAAGAACAACAACAAAAAAGAACAAACTTTTGGGAAATATTTCAGGCATATGTCAGCAGTTTAACACTCTTGCTCACTTTTGCAAAGTGAGTGAAAACATGAGTGTTTTCTACTGAAACAATAAAATCTAAAAACATAATTTTAAAAATGTGTGCTGAAGCTAGCAGCTAAAGCTAATATTTCTGGCTTAAAGGGGCAGTGTTATGTAAAATTGACATTTTGGAGCTTTAGATTATGTTGTAATGTTATTCCCTCATCAAACACACAACTGGAGTGTTGCTTTGATTCTGTCATGCATGTTTGACAAATCCTTTAATCTCCCGTGGCAACCGTTCGGCTGGTTGGACCTAGCTCCGCCTTCAAGGCGCAGCTCAGCCTCAGAGCAGCAGTTTCCAAGATTTCAAGTTTTCCAGCTTCAGCCTCACAGAGCAACACTCTCCTACGACTCTCCCACTCAGTCCCTTCAGACTAGCCAACAGCAATTAGCAAACACCTGGTGGAACATCAGCTGAGCTCATTATCGGAGCTACTTCTCAGTGAAACGCTGGTAAAAAAATTGTTAAAGGTTTAATAGAGGAGCCATGTTGTGATGACTTCCTGAAGGCAGCGTTTCAGAAAGAGCAGGAGTTTTTAAAGAGACAGAGGTCCAGTTTCAATGCATTAAATCCAGAAGTGAAATTTCTCCTAAAATTTCTTCTAAGTCATAGTTGATACAGGTAGCATTTTAATAACAACTGAAGTTAACACAGTGACTTGATTATACAATAAAATGGCTGGAAAACACATAACACTGCTCCTTAAATGACTCATTATGAAGCCTGTGACTCTGAACACTGAGGTTTGAAATTGTGCAGGTCTCCAATTCGCTCTTAAAAAGTCTAAGCACTTTCCTTTTGTGACATTTATTTAGTTCCCATGTTTCCGATGGTTTCCAGTGATTAAAGGTGGGCGGTCAAATACAAGTCTTTTACTTCCAAGAATAAACTTCTAATAAACGTTCTTCCTAGATGAGGAGGTGTAAGCACTGGGTTGCTTGTTTTGCATGTTGCTCTGATGGACTGGTAACCTGTCCAGGTCACTCCATGTCCTTCAGTTCAATGGCTTCAGGAAAATTGATTTTGTAAAATATTTGGAAAATATCTTTTTTTAGTGGTTGTTACTTGAAAAGCACCGAGAAATCTGTCGATGACCCGATCCAGCTCGTTCACAGCAAAAATCTCAAAGATATGACCTTTTTTTAAATCAGTGAATGCATCGACTCGACTGGTCCGCTTCCACTAACCGATTCTCTTTATCCGCCGGAGACATTCATATATTTGAGGAGTGTTATGATTATGAAATTATGAAAGAAGTCTGTGTCACTGAAGCTCATCACATCACAATCCCACCACTCTTGGTCCTGACTCCACATCTAAACACACTTCTCTTCAGACGTTCCGGCCAGCGCTCCACTAAAGGCTGCTGCTGCTTTTTATTAGCTTCATTTGTGTCGTTATGATGCTGTGACGATTCTGTCGACTCCTATGGCTGAACGACTTTAGATGGAGACATCCATTATTAATTCCATGAACAATGTGCTGTGTTGACACATTCTTCTTATGTACATGTGAGTCATTCAGTAGCATGAACAACCACAGCAGAAAAATGTAAAAGTTGGATTTCAGCGTAAAATTGTAATTGAGCATGAAGACCTGCTCCTTAGTTCCATACAGCGCTCAAACGAGAATAAAAGACATGAAAGCGATTCTAAGAGCTTACTGTGTGTTAGAAAAACTAATATGTATGTTAATACGCATTAGCTAAACTATGCTGATTGGCGGATTTGATTTTCCCCAGGCAAAGTTTTAATTCTTGCACCTTCATGTTTAGCGATGCAGTCACAATAACCCTAACCCTACGTTCTGAAAAGATATTAACAGACTAACACGGTAACAGATCTCTGCAGAATGGAGAGGCGGGAAGCCGAGGTGTCAGGGTCATAGAGGATCCTCCTCAGAATCCTTTTCTGCTGGGAGATTAAGAACGAAGGAGCAGATTGTCTTCATGGTGTGGAGTTCATGGACTGTGTTCTGTCAGAGCATACGGCATGCCACTATGTGTGTGTGTGTGTGTGTGTGTGTGTGTGTGTGTGTGTGTGTGTGTGTGTGTGTGTGTGTGTGTGTGAACATGCTGAAGGTAAATGTTAGTGCAGCTCTGTAAACTGAACTAATTTAAATAAATGATAAACTGCAGTTTCCTTCCTTGAGCTTTCTATTGCATTTTATCACATCTCCATGACAACCCGCATTGTATTTTATTTAGATATCACTTGACAACACAAAGAAGTGCAAATTCATGAAGTGGAATAAACAAGTTATAACAAGTTATTTTTGTAAACCTGTAAAAATGTGTGTTTGAATTAAGCCCCCTCTACTCTGATACCCATAAACAGAACTGGGTTGTGTAACTAGTTGCATTTACTCAGTTACATTTCCTTGAGTAACTTTTTTGAAAAAGTGTACTTTTTGCTGTACTTTTTCACTTTTACTTGAGTAATTTTATTATGAAATATTGCTACTTTTACTTAAGTAAAATTTCTGGTTTCTCTACCCACTGAATGAAAACAAAGCAGTTTTTGTTAAAGTTTCAAAAGTTTTTGTTGACAGAAAACTTTGGAAAAACATTCTATTGCCTGATTTTGTTATTTTTTTGCTACTTATAGAAGTTATCATTATTTGCTTCTTAAAATGTCAAAATTTCCACTCAACTTTAGATTTTTGTCCATCTAATGATGAATAGACTTTTTATCAAATACTTTTACTTTTACTTGAGTAAAAATATGTTGAAGTATTGTTACTCTTACGTCTTAATCTCAGTAAATCCAGTTGTTTCTGTTTCTGGCCTCAGAGGTTTTGTTGGAGAACATTAGCTTAATAAAATATATTTCAGTCTGTGGATGAAATATAGGTGGATAAGTATGAATATTTACCAATATTTCCCCAAAGCATTGTATTCCTCATTGATTTACTGTGAGGCCAGTTTCTCCTTTATTGTATTTTTTATGTTTAGCAGACTTTATTTAAGCAGAGCCGTGTTTGTTCCCCCCTCTCTGTCCACGTCTGTTTTTCCTCTCCCTTTTTGTTTCCTGCTCAGGCTTCGCTCTCCATACCTGCTGAAATGAGATTCTGAGCTTAAGGTTCAGGAAGTGGGTCAAGCAGATTGGGTTCTAATGAAATTATTTCTGCATCTGCAGAGCAACACATTGAACCAAATCCAGTGGCGGCTGCTCCATATGCAGATCGGAAAACATACTGTATATGCATATTTTAAAAAAAAAAGTGCTATCAGTTTCAGTTTTTCTTACTAGTTTGTGTCTGTATTCATAACTTACACAACTCTTATTGAACTGTGAATTTCCACAGATATCATTTCTCTCCTGAGGTGATGGTCTAAAGAGTCCCTGCAGCTAAATAGGCAAATTTGTGTGGTTGCTAGGGGAAAATAATAAATATTTAGCCAATCAGCATCACTGAATTTAATGACTGTGGTGCTGGAAGTTTAACCTCTGCTACAGAAAACGTGTGAAAGTTTTGGGCTGCCATGGTGATAAAGTTGATGAAGTGGATGTAGACAGTAGAGAGGAGACCTCCTCCAAATTCATCATTTGAATGAAGATACAGACGATTCTACAGATGCCAGGTTTGTTCCATCTTCCGGTATGTTTTATTAGTCATAGCAACCATGTTGCTCTGCTGTTCTCTGCTGTTTGCCTTTTCTTATAAACAGAAACCATAAAATTTGTTCTTTTCTGATAATTAGTTGTGAACTTTGCAGTGGCTTAGGGCCACTGTAGATAGAAGTAATAAGAGAGAAAAGTAAATTTCCATCGAAATGCTCCTCACTCACTTCAGCTCCTCCTTATACTATATCACAAGGGAATGACTATTTAATCCAGCAAACATCAGGATATCAAACAAACATTATAACACCAGCAAAAATGTTCTTGTTTTTCTAGAAAAAGGAAGGAGAAATTTACTCCTCCCTATTTTTACACCTCATTTTAGTTTGCAGTGTGGTAAATTAGCTTTACATGTGGAATGTCTGAATCTGATCCCAATTATCAGCTCAGAGCCTCAATAATGACTCTTTAAAGGGGCAGTATTATGTGTTTTCCTGGTTTCATAGTGTCATTTTATAACATAAAGTAACTATATTACCTTCAGTTGTTACAAACATGACTTAAAAGAAGTTTTAGTTCATAATTTAACACATTGAAATTGGGCCTCTGTCTCTTTAAAATCTCCTGCTCTTTCTGAAGCTCCGCCTTCAGGAAGTCATCACAACATGGCTCCTCTATTAACCCTTTAACAAGGTTTTTACCAGCATTGCTCTGAGAAGTAGCTCCTATAATGAGCTCAGTTGATGTGCAGTTCCCCCAGGTGTTTGCTAATTGCTGCTGGCTAGTCTGAAGGAGTTGAGTGGGGGAGCTTCGGGGAAGGGCTGCTCTGTGAGGCGAAAGCTTGGAAACTGCAGCTCAAAGGAAGAGTTGTGCCTCTAAGGCGGAGCTACGTTCACCAAGGCGTTTTGCACAGCTGAATGGTTGCCATGGGAGACTAATGGATTTTTCAAACAAAGAATCAAAGTAACACTGCAGGTGTGTTTTTGATGAGTGAATAACATTACAATGTGATGTAAGGCCCAATTTTACATAATACTGGCCCTTTAAAAAGGCAAATAAGTTAACACAGAGTTGATGCATCAAACTGAGGATGAGCACAAAATATCTGTTACTAAGAGAAGAATATTCAGGAAGAGGAACAGGAGAGTCTGTAACATCCAAAACAAGATTGGTGAGTAATATAGGTGCAATGGTGCTGAAATGTAGCACTTTATTCTATTATACCTTAGAGCTAACTAGTTTTTAATTAAATATATGGCATTAATTTTATGAATATAAAGTATCAGACTGGGAGTTGGTGCTGGTCGATGATCAGTATCAAGGAGCAAAATATCCTTTTAAAGATATTCATAACTAATATGCATATTTCTGCATGACGGAAACACTGCCGACATAAAAACACTCATTAAAGTGAAAACTCTTGAAGTGTAGCTTGGAGGTTCAGGAAATCCTGAACACATTTCTTGGGGTCTTACACTGTTTCCGTGGAGACCCTGCACACTCTAACACAATCACACGGCTTTTCATAATTGGGCCCTCTACCTGCTTCCACGCAGGTATAAGAGAGAAACACAAAAAATCATTCAAAACAACTGCAGGCAGCAAGAACTGATGAAGGTCAGTCAATGTTGTTCACGCCAAGAAAAATACAACAAAGCACAAAAGCATTGATAGATAGATGAACGCAGCTACATCTGGTTATAGACAAACTCATGGCCTACAGATACAAGCAGCTGATGATAGAAGGAACCAAACTTCTGAATCGCTTTCATCAAATTGTTAGCAAAAAACACATGCATACATACAAACACAGCTTTAATAAGACTAACCTACAGGAGAAACAAAAACTGGCCCCACAGATAAACCAAAAACACTTGAGCTAAACTAAGCAGTTCATTTAGACCAGAGTTTTTCAAAGTGGAGGGAGGAGGTGCTAGAGGGGCCTCAGGAGGTTGGAGGTAAGACAGAAAAAAAAATAACACATGGCCAAAAAAAAAGATAGGAATCCAATATATTTTTAAATCATAAATTTTATTCTTTTTAATATGTAGCCTGTTTTTCAATTATTATTGTGAAACATAAGTTAAAATAATGTAGATAGAACATAGAAATTGTCATTATAGTCCCACAGAGGAGAAATTCAGGAAAATGTTATTTCTGATGCTCATCTTTCTGATTGGCTGCCATGTTGCTGCTCTGTGGGAGCAGCAACATAAATCTGAAGCTGCTCCCACGGCTAGCAGAGCTAGCGTAGGTGAAAAGCAGGAAACAGAAAAGTTTGTGACAAGAAACCGTTCAGGGCCCTGCTGCAGAGGACACTGCTGCAAAAAACCCCCCAAACTGTAGAGATTAAATAAAAAACGATGGGATTAATATCAAAATATGACATATTTTCTTTGGAGCAGATAAACTTCATTGTACAAGAAGATGCTCATAAAAAGCCTCATTTGCAGAATTCGCAGCAACAACAAATTCATGTACAGGAGTTTCAAGCCGAGGACGGGTTCCTCTCTGCTCCTAATTAACTCACATAATTCTCCACGGTAATTGAAAACGTGGCTCCCCTCCTCAGTCAGCGTCTGGATTATCGCATCTCGAGGAAGCTCCTCGTCTGAATGTTTACAGTGCAGCATGTGCATTTCATTTAGGGAAGTCATTTGAATTCATCAAACGTTCAAATTGACAGAGTCGCTTGTTCAATCAGGGTGAGACGTGCATTGGGAGAAGACTGATTCAAATTATTAATGGATGGTTAATTGTTGTTTGCTTACTTTCATAATAACCTGAGAGCTGAAGGGCAAAGTGTTTGTTGCTGCAGATTTCCTCCATGTGGATAGAAAATTATTATTATACATCCGAGCTTACAGAGGCTGATTAACATTCTTCAGAATCCAAACGTAGCTGCCTTTCATCCTGGTTTCCTTCGTTTGTCCTTTCTGCAAGCTGCCTGGTTCTGTTTGGAACGTTTTATTCATCTTAGAAACATTTTCGTGATATGCAGCCATGTTTACGTCAAGAATATGAGAGTGGAACGCTCACCCTGAACAAGTGATGTTCTTACATTCTGTTGTGAAAAGATTATCACCACAGGAGTCGAACACTTAACACTTAAGAAAAAAAAACTTTATAAACTTAACACAATAAAATGCAATGAAAATGACTCTGGATGCCCTTGCTTCACAGGAGTTCACACGGCAACTGTAAAACTTTGATTGCCTATAAGAGTGAGTCATAAAAACCACATTATTTACTACGACGGTTACAGTTACTCTGCTAATTAAGGAACTGCAGAGCAAGATCCTAAACTGTCTCCCTAAACATTTTCTCACGTTAAATACACAAACTGTATTGTGTTTTATTGGGATTATATTATGTGCAAATATTAGTGCATGACCCATGTATTTGTAGATCCTGAGGTTTTCTCCATTATTTTCTGATCATCCCTGATTGGCTGGCACACATTTTACTCTGGAATTGCTTCTTCAAAACCTTCCACAATAACCACTCAATACCTAATCAAAGCCTAAGACGTGTCTTAAAATTCAAAGCATTTATTTTGGCATTTATTGAAACAGATCATTTAAAACACAAGCTGCATTTCCATAAAATTGAGCAAATTGAAAGTGAGACATTAAATTAGCTTAATGCAAACATAAAATATTTATGCATTAGAACAAAGTGTAGAGGTGGTTTTACTTTTTCAGCCATGTTGAAACAGATGTATTGTGCAAAACTGTAATGGAAACACTTTTATCGCATCACACGAGTCACATGACCAACAGCCGGATGTTACAACTGGGAAAAACCATGAAGAAGAAGAAGACAGGAAGTGGAAGAAGGATGATGGTTTGTTTTTGTTTTGCCTTCTGTAAAATGGCCCACTACAGCTCCCTCAAGACGCCTGAGTAGGTGGGGCTTGTAGCTCCAACCCCTGAATGACATGGCAACGTCTCCTCTGATTGGCTGATAGATGATGAATGCTAACACTAAAACTATGAATATATATTATGTAAGTGTCGACATCCTCCATCATTTGTAATGACTTATCAATAGATACCAGTTGATGCAGTTAGCATTGCAGGATCCTTTGGAGCCAGTGATAATTTTTGTACATTTCTGACAGCAATTCCATGTTTGAGAAGTAAACATTAAAATCAAAACTATTGCCTTTGGCCTTATAATAAATGGCTGGTTTTTAGATTGATAATTGTGTGTGTTGTTAAAAGAAAAACCACCAGAACATTAAAATGTATAAATATTACATTTTTATTTTATTTACCAAAATAAAAATAAAATATTTTGGAATTTTTTTTTATTTAAAGAAAAAAATAAATAAAAAAATAAAGCAAAAATGTTTTATTTTGGAAAACTTCCAAAATAACTCCTGGAATTTTTTGCTCTGATTCCATGAGATAAAGATTGTTTGTAAGGCCTGAGTCTCTAGAGTTCAACTCAAAGCCAGTCTGAGGTTATTTTTGGACATGTATTATTATTCACTCACCGGTTTCAGGCCCCTGCTCTGGATCCTGCTCCATCTTCTTGTCGGTTATGTCTTTGTGGGACACGAGGAACAGAACCACCTCTCCTTTCTCGTTCTTAATGGGCACGATGTCCAGCAGACACCAGAACTTTGTACCTGGAAGGAGAACTCACAGTGAGCGCATGTTCACAGGGAATGTACAGCAATGCTGGCGGGCTAATTAACGTCACGCTGATCTCACCAAACTCTCCAGAAGTCAACTCCTCTGTCTCTCATTAATGTGACAGTGCAATCTACCGGTGAAATCTCCTGTCAAAGTGATGGAGACGCTGCTGAATGTTATTATGTGCCACTCGTTATTTGAAGGTGTTCGTCTTTCAGTTAGTGTCCCAAACGTCACATTACATCTCAGAATGAATAAAATAAATTTCATTGAATCAGAGACAACAATTTGTTTTTTCTTCACCGTGATTCATATTCAACAGAGCTTTGAATATGAAGCTCTGAAAACAAAGCAGCTGTTGTTTTCCTGGATCACCCCCCCCTCCAAATTAAATTGAAATACATTTTTGAATTTTTTTTAACCAATAATCAGCTGACTTGAGATCCACTCATTTAGCTTTAGAAATGATCGGACTTTACGTGGAAAAGGAATTAAATCAGAATTTAATTAGAATGTTCCGTCTGAAAAAGAAATACAACCAAAGTTGTTTTTGGTTTCTAGACAAAATATTCAGTTTTTGCTTTTATTGTTCAAACTACGCAGAACATCCTGTACAATAATGCATATGACGTTTCCAAGTCATGCAGTGGTCATTTTGCTGAATTAGATATCCTATGCATTATGCTGAATAAACTACTAAAAATGACATTACATTTTCACCAAGAGAAAAGCTCTGCTTCCTTTTTATAGCTTCACCTGCAGCCCACCCTCTCCCCAGGGTGCATTGTGGGTAATGAGAAACCCAAAAACTTAAAACCAGAGAACATTTTGTCAGGTTAAAGGCATATGAGGGAGGAGGGAGAGAGAGAAGGAAGGAAACAGCTTTGTCTTCCAGGTTGGGGCTCTGGGCTCCAGCTATCTGGGCAGCAGCTCTAAGGATAATTTAAATCTTATCCTGGCAGGTGTTTATGCAGGTCTTAGCCTCATAGATAAGAACATTTGTATTCACAAAGAAGACAAACCTGTCAGAAAGGTGCCAGAATACAAAATTACAAGAAAAAAAAGAGAAGTAAAATGTAGGATTTTCAGCTTATTCAGCTAAATTTGATTCAGTATGAGTGGAGACATTTAATCTGAACAGACCAGGAGCTTATCTCAGATGTGAACAAGTTTTTCTCTTTAATCACATTTGATCCATGTTAGAGAACAGTAGCTCTGTTATCTCTAGGTGATTCGTTTCTTGTCTCATATTTTTAGTTGCAGAAACAAAAAAACTCTTTAATTTATTTCTATTTTGTCACATTAGACCCACAGAGTTGTATTTAATTGGGATTGTATTTGATGGACCAACACAAAGTGGTAAGAAATGATAAAGTAAATGAAAACTCTGCATTGTTTTCAAAGTTTTTTATGAATGAGAATCAGATTATGTGAGTCTGTCACATAATCAGACTCAGTGAAAGTAAAGGAAAAAAAAACATTTTTGTTTAACCGTATTAGTTCTGTGAACGCTTCAGAGGTTTGCAACAATGAAGAGCGAAGAACACAGCTGAAGTGTAAAGCAGAGTTTAGATTATAGAACATCATATCAATTATATCATTGTGTCAGTTAGCAAGAGTTGATAAACAGATGAATGAAGCCAAATGCAGGGTAAAAATAAATAAATAAAAAACTAATAGAGGTGCCAAAAGACATGGAGAACAGACTGGGCAGTGTCAATATGACCTTTTAGAGGTCCAGAAATAAAGCCAATTCAGAACGTATGGCAAGACATTTTAAAGACGTATGATTTTTATGGATGGTTTCCAGTGAATCTACCTGAGGTTTACAAAGAATGTGCAAAACCTCTGTGTCTATATATGCAAAGCTGGCAGCAATGAGCCCCAAAATGTATGCAGCTGTAACTGAAAGTGGCTCAAGAAAGTGACCAATCTGAGGAGCCCTGAATAAAAGGTGCATGCCACACATTTCAGATTTTTATTAAGCATTTGAAATCCTTGGATCGTTTCAATTTCACCTCACAATTAAGCTCTACTTTGTGTGCTCCTTCAGTAAGAATCCCACATTCCACTTCGAGTGAAGTCATTTTGCAGCGTCATTTTTAAAGTGTGATATCATCCTGGAGCCTAATGGAGACCTTGGTGGTGCATAAGAGATGGCAGCGAACATATTAATGTGGAAATGATTTCCCTGGACATCACGTTCCCTGAGCGTTTCCTTGGTGAACAGGATGATTTTAATCACTGCAGAGAGTCGAAGGTATAATGAGATCATCATCATCATCATCCTACAGTTGGATGAAAACCTGCATTCTAGGACTGAAATCTCCCAGAGAGAGATTTCCTCTCTCCTTACACTTCTGAGGAGTGTAAATATTGTGGTTTAGAAATTTGCAATCTGCCGAACTACACAGCAGCTGCATTTCCATTACACGTGGAATTGCGTAAATTGAAATTACACAAATAAATGTCTTTAAAGGAAACACAACAATTTTGGAAAATTTTTCCAAATGAGAAAATGTTGTGCTAGGATGAGGTGGTTTTTCAGTTGTATTGAAGTTGATGTACTTCACAAAAATGGAAAACTTTTTTTTTTACATCACACAAGTCATGTGACCAACAATTGGATGTCACCACTGGTGGAAACAGAGCTCTCACAGCATCACAGTTCAGAAAATGTTGTGCCATAACAACATGTTGAATCCATAACGCGCCGACTACAATTTCCCCAAAATGCCACATACCGCTCACAAGTAGGCGGGGCTTGTCGCTCCAACCCCTGAATGAGATGCCGACGTCTCCTCTGATTGGCTGAATTAGGATGCCATGTAACTGTTTACGTGACATTTACATGACTTATTGCATAATAAGCTAATTCAAGCGTGATTTTAATGTAATTTCTTATTTAATGAAAATGCTGCAATTGCAAAATTGTCTTTCCAACATTAGGGGAACATTGACAAAAATTTTACAACTTCCGTTGGGGAAAATGGCAACTGCATTATATGAGAAGAAAAACCACAGAGACATAAAAACCTCCTCAGCTTGTGATGGTAGCAGTTAGCCAAGAGTCTGCTCAGAGCAATGAGAAAACTCCTGCTGGTTTATCTGACCTGTAAGACCAAAATTTGGTTCCAGGCCTTTCACAGGTCAAAGGTCAGAGATCAAAGCGATGAAGAATTCATCATCATTCATCAAAAGCAACATTGTCGCCAATCAGCGAGTGGAGAAACAGACGTTTTCTGCAGAATTCAAATGATTTCATGAGGATGTGTGTGTGTGTCAGAGCTATTTAACAACATTCACACGTTAAATGAGGCAGGACTTCATTTTCACTCCCCCAGGCTCTGGTTGTCCTGGTTCCCCAAATCACAATCTGCTCTCTGGTTTCTTGCAGAGTATTAGATTTAGTTTCCTTAAATGTTAGAAGTTATGATTTTAAACCATAGAAAAGAAAAAAACTCAGTTAATAATAATTAGGGTTGCTCTCCTGGAATTCCTTTTTGCAGATTTTATTTTCAATAAATTTACACTTCTGAAAGGGGAAATAAAGAGTTTGAAAATGATTTGGATTCTGCACATGAACACATCTCTCACTAATAACTCGGGGCCAGTTACAAAGAGCAGATTTCTCAGTGTGGAGGAGAATCCCCCAAAAATAGAGTCCTTGGTAAAGGAACAGCTTCAAACTCTTCATGCTTCTACTGTGGAGATATTTTCACTTTAACCAAGAAATGAATTATAATAATTATGTAAAATAAAAAGAAAAACAAAATGCAATGTGTTAGATCCATCACTTCTCCTTAAGCATTTCCAGAGCTTCTGCTTTTTATCTACTGATACTCTTATTCCATTTAACAGCATATCCTCTGATTTACTCTGATTACACAGCTTTTGCCTTTTTGTTCTTGTTAACCAGGTTTTTTGTAAACAGCTCAAGTACAAAATGGTACAATCTTTGCAAAATCCCAAAAGGACAAAGACTAAATTCAAAAATATCATCTAAAATTGCTAATAATCCAACACATACTGTACGTGAAAACAGAATTCCTGTCCTTCCTGAGGACAGCCTTGGACAGAAAACCTTTTATTCAGTGAGCTGTTTAGATGTGGAGGATGCTGCTACATCACAGGGTCCAAAGCTGTCATTTCTTGTCTCCCCGTCATTATTTTCACCAAATATAAAACTACTCTGGAAGTGGGAGAGTCACTAGTAAATAGTCCTTGATTGGCTTTGTGATTAAAAGTAAATTCCCATCAGAAAATTGATACAGTAGCAATGCCATAGTGATTCTTTGCTTTTGCAATTCATTTGAACTGTTTCTTTTTTATCAGGAGTGGCGTGATTATGCGACATAAAACTGGAGGAAGTGAAAAGCTGGCTACTCAATATTGAATTTATTGTGAATTTCCTCAAAAGGAACGACTCAACATTTTGTTGTTTTAACTATTTAAACAGACAGTTCTAAGTATTTTCTGTGGAGTCTCCAGTGTTTTAGCTATTGGTGAGTGACTGTGGTCCTTAACCCCACAAACACTGGGGCTCCACTGAAGCCCTTACAAAAACATCCCATGAAATTCACATGTGAAACTCATGAAAAACGCACATGTGCTTCATACAAATGTTCACATGTGAATGACATGTTAATTACACGAATCACATGTAAAATCACATGTAGATATGTGATTTCAGAACGTTTCATGGTAAAAACCCATGCGATTCCCATGTGATGTCACATATTTACACGTGTATAAAATATATCACATGGGATACACATGTGATGCACATGTTGTGTATGTGATACACACATGGAAACACATGACACACATATAAAACATGTGCATCACATTTCATCTCACATTTGAAAATATTTCAGACAGTAAAATATGATACACACATCACATGTGAGGCACATGTGCTAGACATGTGTCCCATGTGTTACATAGAATATGTGAAGCCCATGTGTATCGCAAGGAATACACACTTGAAACACATGCATCATGTGTGGAACTGTCATGAGTTGTGGTTTGTAGTCGGTGAGGACAGGAGGCAGTGCGCCGGGTTGCAGCGATAATGTTGATTTAATGACAAACACAAAGGAGAACAGAAATCCTGGTGAGCAACGAGGCGAGGAAACGCAGACGCCGGCAGACCTGGAGGTTACAGAACACTAGACACATGACACAACAAGGATCCGACGAGGAGCAGGGGACACGGGTGGGACTAAAAACACAAGAGGTCATCAGGGAACACAAGACACAGCTGGGAGCGATCAGGGGCAGACGAGACGACACAGGAAGTAAAGTGACCCACAGAAAACCAAATCCTCACAGAAACATGTGAAATAGTTGAAAATATGTCCAATTATAAAATAATGGAAACCATGGATTGCATGAACAAAGTACTTGCTCACATGTGAAACATGTGAACCCATGTGAAGTTCATGGGATTTTTAAAGGCAGGGCTGTCACCAGCCAAGTCAGAAATCTTTTTTATCTCTAATGAGACAAAGAGATCAAACTGTTCAGATAAACAACACTTGGAATTTGTAATTTTAGTTTTAGAGAGAATGAAAAAGAACAAAACATGAAACATTTGTATTGTGTTTGTCTTTGTTAGTTGTTCATATCACAGGCGTGTCCAGTCACTCAGGAAGCGTCGTGCTTTTATTCAGCTGAGTTTTTACCTTTTTAACTTCCACGCTTTCTCTTTCATGTCCAGCCTGGACCCAAAGTGGGTTAACCAGAAGAATTGTTTCTTCTCTATTTCTTTCACAAGCCTCATTTCCCCCAATCATTTTAGATTTACCCTGTTTTTCTTTGGATTGATGTTTTTTTCTTTAGGATAAATTAAATCATTTGATGTTTCTTGAGGCCAACTCAACTCCTATCCTCTCTGGTGTCTGGCTGTACAACAGGCAACGTTTTTAAAAGGCAGAAAAATCATGTCACATTTTTAGTATTATGACTTATGGTGATGAAACGTTTCCTCTCACATTCTGCTGCAACAACGAATCTGACAACGTTTACAACAACCTCAGCAGAGTCTGCATAACTGATTCGACACTGCAGCTAATACTCTGTAACACACAGGCTTCACCCAGTAAAAATGGCTTCCTACTGAGACAACCAGCCAGCTAACCGTCCCAGTTTGCACATGGAAATGCATCTTCCTGCACAGCTGCAATTTGCAGCATATTTAGCTTGCTGAGTCACATCAGAATGAAAAACTGGATTCTTTTTGTCATATGAATCAAACAGCAGCTCAGGGACAGCATGTCTCAGTGCTCTGCAATAGTTTCCATTCCCTGGAACTTTAAATTTTTCTTTTTTTTAATGCATTTTGAGATATTACAGCTACAAAGTCAATTTTCTTGGATCTATTGTATCTTTCTTAGATGGACCACGTAAGAGTGTTGTATCGGTCGATATCAATAATTATTGATTAGTTTTTTGTTTTAAATATCTAAAATTGTGCCAAAATACTGATGTGACCTTTTCTGTTTTATCCACAGTTTTCTCTCCATGCTGTTATTTTTTATTTTTTTCTAAGCAGTTCTGAGGCCCGTTGGTGAAACCTGAAACTGCTGCTGCACAAGTTACTCTACAGCTTGTTGCTAGGTAACCAAGGAGTGAGTGAGTTTCTCGATGCCACCTTGCTAAGCTAACTGTGAGGTTCAACAGCTAAAATTCTGTCAGACCTACGATCTATTGAAAATTGATTGTGTTTATCACAATACATACTATTGGTTTATTTCCCAGCCCTAATTTGAATTGACAAACAAATGCAAATTTGCACATGATTATGAAATGGAAGAAGAGTGATGTATAGTTTTTAACATTTTGAAAATAAAACAATGATTTATTTTCCCCTGTAGGATTGGAGCTTCATCAGTCCAAACTCTGCTGCATTTTCAGCTGCAGGTCTTTCTGCTGTATTTCTCTGACATCTTTACATGCACAAATAGAAATTTGTGTCCATTCTTACTTGCAAAAAAGCTCAAGCTCAGTCAGATGTTTAATATTACTTAATGATAAAAAGAACTTATAGAATAAAATATAGAATTTTTTTTTTTACAAATTTCAGTCTCAAAAGTAAAAAAACCGTAACTTTTGAAACTCAGAAAATGTCTTATTTTTTCTAGACAATTTCTGAGATTAATCTCAAAATGTTTGTTTTTGGTGGGAATTTACTTCTCCTTTTTATTTTAATTTTTTTATCTACAATGGCAATAATACACTGTCTTTGCTAACTCGTCACATACAGTTTAATCCTAATAAAACACAATGAAGTTTGTTATAATGCGACAAAATGTGAGAAAGTTGAAGTGTTATGAATGGTCAGGAAAAGCAAAGAAGTGACATGACCATAAACACTTCCAGGATAAACACAGATTGAGTTGAAGTGACTCTCAGTGTTTCTGCTGACGGGTCCAGAACTCGGCAGGTTCTGGTCTCACCTTCCTTCTTGTAGAACACCAGCTCCGTTTTGAACTCCCTCCTGTCGTCCAGCGCTCCTTGGATCTGGGCCGTGGAGCGGTCGCTGGTTTCCGGGCCGTACAGGAAGTGACAGGCGCAGCTCTTCTGCATGAGCTCGGCGCGGGCGTAACCGGTGAGCTCGCAGAAGCCGTCGGAGCAGTAGACGATGGGGTACAGGGACTGGACCTGGGCGTTCCCCAGGACAAAGTTACTGTCTGTGGAGGACAGACAGGAGAGCGGATTAGGGGTTGGAGTTTAGTGGGAAGAAACTTTTCATTTCCCTTCTACATTGGTGTTAGTAACTAGTAGCCCATTTTAAAAAACCAAGTATGAGAACAAGAGCTTACATTTAAGAACTTGCTGACTACTAATGTCAATACACTCCTAACAATCAACCTATAAATAGTTTATTTTTGATAATTTATCAAAAATGTATCCTGTATGTTATTCAATATTTCACAAATCAAGTTTTAAATAGTCTGCTGTCAGAGTAGAGTAATCTAGTCCAGGTCTGAAGTGTGTAAGTATTTCAGTTTTTAAACTAGAGCAGGTTAAAGACACTCAAGGCAGAGAAAAATTGGGTGGAAGCGCCCTTTAGCTGTAGCTAACTGGGTTAGCTCATTTATGTGCAAACTAACTGGAAACTAAAGGTGTGTGAAGCTTCATGTTTTTGTGTCAACCTCATACTTAGTAAATACAGGACAAGTATCGCGGATACCGATGCTTTTTATGGTTTAAGTTTGATATATGACCTTTGGGCTCTGATGCTGAACAATAACACAGGACTGCAGGACACAGTGATGCAACAAACACAACAGTTGTCTGCATGCATCCATCAGTTTGTCAGCTATTCAGAATCGGTCATTTCAGGGTTTCTTTTCTTTCGATTTTTGTCAGCAGTGAATCCCAACATGTAACAATGCTGCTAATTTTTTGACTCTTTCTAAAACTAGAGGTCCAATAACAACAGTGGTAAACTACAAATTCAGAAGTGGGTCTGCATGCTTCCAAAGCCAAAGATTTGTTCAAAACCAATACCATGAAAGCTGACTGAGGTACATCAAAGACATTTTTCTGTTTTCTACACACACAAGCAAAAAAAAAAAGAAGTATTTGCTCGTAAAATCTTTTTATCCCCTGCAGGTTGAATCTCACAGCAATCAAAGAAGTAAAACACGGAGACACAAAGAAATCCTTAAACCGAGCACTGGGCTCATTTTTTACTCAAACGTGAAGAGCCGAGGCGGCCCGCTGGAGGCTCGGGAGACGGCTAACAAGAATTGATCGGGTGAAGTAAACATGACAAGAGTCATCACAAAACCGCGTGAGCTTTCTTTAATTGATGCCACCAGTAGCTCACGTGTCTGCCCTCCGGTTACAATCAGGCAGGAACACACGCTGTTTGCTGCCTTCAAACACATTCTGGCTGTTAATCAGCGTTCTCCTGACAAATGTGTGTATGCACACACATGTTGATGTCAAGAGGAACATTTTTGCCCTGCTGCATATTCAGTTTGCGGCTCCGGGCATCCAGATGAGCGAGCGCTCTGAAAGGGACAATCTATTAGGTTGTGCTCCGTCGTTCTCATCGATCCATCAGCGCCGAGGGCCCGTAAGAACACATATTAAATATCTGACGGCTGATTCACAAGTTGTGTGTGTGTGTGTGTGCCTTGAGCTCATTAGAGAGCTTAAAAGGAAGTGCTGAGGAAAGGAACTCATCAAAGGAGCATAAAAAGATCATCCTAAGACCATATCAACGCGCAGTGGAGAGGGCACCAGTGCAGATGTTGGCTGAAACCCCAAGTTAATAGCTTGTAATATCCTTCACACCATCATCAGTTACTCAAGCAACCATTACACAAACCATATCAGCTAATTACTCCTGTGTTTGAAACATGAACCTTTCCTCCATCTTCCTGCTCTGTTGTTTTTTGTTTTTTTGTTCTCCTGGGAGAAGAGAGGAGCACCTTCCTGCTTCACTTCCTCCTCCACTGGGAATCAGTGCTGATGTCACTGGATACCCAGAGGTCTGGATGTACTCAGGGTCCCACGCTTGGTAGCATTTCTAGGTAAAACTACCAGCACCTGGAACTGCACAACAACAGGTGACAGGCCGGCGGGCCATCCTAATATGTACAGCAGAGGTGGGCGATGCTATTTTAATATCGATTTAATATTTTAATATTGATTCAATGCCAAATAAATACAGGGACAATGTGGCCAACACCGATACCTGCCGATGTACTGATGTACTTTTTACTGTTTAGTCTGACATAGGCGTTTTTGGGATTTTTTTTTCTTTTGCGTTATTTTGTTAAAGTTTTAGATTTTGAGTAAAGTTTTCAGGTGTCCACAAAATATTTTAAAACATATTAAGATAACCAGAAATAGTAGAAAAACACATTTGTATGGGTTTTTTCCTAAATAAAATGCAGAAACATATTAGAATTCGAAAGAAAATCACACAAAATCTCTTTTGGGGTAAAGTTGAGAAACTATAACCCCCCAAAAAACCCATTTCATCAGGGAATCTGAAACTAAAACATCAATCTTATCATGCTGGTATTGCTTCAACACCAGTACTGATACCAATAATTTTATTATTGAAGTTTGAATCATCAAACTTATGACATTTAGATGTTTTTTTTATTTTTTAAATATTTTTTAAATATTTTAAAAACATATTAAGATAACAAGAAACAGTAGAAAAACTCATTGGTGTGAGTTTATTCCTTAATAAAGTGCAAAAAAAAAAAAAGATTGAGGGGAAAATCAAACAATATTTTTTGGGGGTAGAGTTCAGAAACTACAAAACAATGAGCTTTCATAAGGGAATATGGCACTAAAGTATTAATCTTATCATGCTGGTATTGCTCTGATACGATACCGATACCGATACCGATGCTTTTTAATGTTTCAAACATTTAGGCATTCTTGTGGTTTTTCCTCCGAATTATTTTGTTAAAAGAAATACTTTTTTATAGGTAGATTTGAGAAACTACAGCACAAAGATAAAATGAAACCTCATAAGGGAATCTGAAAGTATAATATCAGTCTGAGTCAGTGCTTTATAACCTTTTCTAAACTTATAAAGCACTTTTCAGTAGATTGTTATAAATCTTATGACTTTATATGCTGAACAGGAAAAATCCCTGAAATGGCCTCTTAAAAGCTAAATCCACAAGGTTTAGCTAACATGGCAGCAGCCCCAATAAATGGATTTAGAACCTGTATTCATATGTAGAAATAGAAGCTGACCTAACAACGGTTAAGTGGGTTGTACTGTCTAAGTTTCGAAAATTTGCAACAATAATTTGCATCATTTTATTTAACTTATTAATACTGTGAGACAAAAACAACTTTAACCATGTTTCATGCATGTCTGAAGTATTTTTAATTCCCACTTTCCCTGTAAGACCGTTTAGAAGTGACTAAAGGAAGCAAGGTGGGAAGCTGCTGTTAGAGACGGAGAGCTTGGCGTCACTCCTGCAACTCAAAGGCTTCTCTAGACTGAGCTGGTAACGGTGGGGGCAATGGGGGGCACACTCAAGCATCAGAAATACATTGGAAGTTGGATTCATATGCTGCCATTTATTTTTGTCTCCTTAGCAACTCCAGCATCACGAACAAATGTCAGAGCATCAAGATCACCCTCTGATTGCTGACTCACTGACTGCGCGTCATTTGGGCCGTCACACCAATCAGTGCTGACGACGTATGGACTCACATTATGCCGATGAACCGTTTGGGGCTGTCAGCGTGTGGAATGTGGAGGGACTTATGTGATTTTCATAAAGTTGGACATTGTCAGGTGAGAATCAAGATGGAAACACTAAAGAAGGAAGACTTCCTGAACTAACCCTAACCCCACACTGAATCCCTTCACATCTGATTGACTGTATACTCACTCATCTTGGTTTAAATCAAGAGGAAGTTCAAATCGACTCCACCCACAAAACACAGGAATGGTTCAGTTTGGATGCTTTGATTTCATAAGTATGAAATGATTATCAGAGGATAATCGCTGAACCTTTGATGTCACTGTCTTTAGAAAGCGTCCTGCTCTGCCATCACAGGCATTAAAACAACCAAAGCACACACCAAAAACAGACAGTTGGTAGACTAATGCTGCTGTAACGATGGTTATAGGGTCCAGAAATAGACGAGGACCCAAACTCAACTGGTCATTTTATTGTAAACTTTTGATATGGAAAGAAGGATAGCAGCAGTCAGTCATAAGGACTGGCAGCAAACACTTTTTACAAGGTAAGAAGATTAACATTCATGTTCTTCATAAGTAAGTGAGATTAGTAAGATGCAATCACAAACTGGATAAATTAGAAGCTACACACCTAATCATTAGTAACCATGGAGAAAATGCTCCATCATGAAGGGACAATCTCCATCTGTAAAGGAGCGCTGGCCTCCTAATGCTGTCTTTTATCCATGCAGATCCTCACTGTTTGCATAATATCCTCAACTCTAAAGGCTCATTAAACAAAAATCTGAATGTATTTTTATTCTGAAATTGAGCTTTAGGTCTCATCTAACCCAGACAGATGACATGCTGCAGCCATGAGAGCGTTGTTCTGTGCTGTATGTCCTCATTCTCATCAGTTTGTAACCTTACTCTCTCTGGGCTGAGTCTGTCAAGCTACCTGAGAAAACCTTAAATGTCAAGCTGCTGAGCTCTGACCCAAGTGAAGCCCTCTGCACAGCCTTCCACCCAGAACAGAGCCGAAAGAGGAAGATGTGATAGGGAACGTTCACAATGGAGGCTTTGTGCTGTCCTTGGCCTTTTGTACAACAGCGTTTTATCAGTGAAGATGCTTAAACCCCTTCAGGTCGGCCTGTACAGCGACGCTCGGTGTTGTGTTCAGAAAGATGGGCTGGAATTTTACTACAACATTTTTCTCAGAATAAGACAAAATTATGCACAACTTCTCTTAAAACTTTCCTTAAAGTTGTGGTAACTTTAATAAAATGTCAGTGACTACTTTTTCAATAAATGCTCCGCTCCCGACCAAAACAACCTTTCAGAGCCAGGAGAAGTGGCTTAGCGCTGTCAATCAACCTCGTGTACTCGCTGCTCAATGGGCCACTAGCAGAGGAACAATTTACCACTGCAGGAAAACCTTTTATCTGCTGTCATCGGTGTCATGCTAGTTAGCATAGCCACCGCAAGTGGCCATTCGTGACCAGGTCACCTAGCTGCAGCGTAGCAGAGCGAAAGGGAAGGAAGGTAAGAGGGAATGGGCAGCGCCACATGGAGAGTCATTCACGGCGCTAAGACCCGCCTCCTGGCTCTGATTGGTTGTTTCTAGTTAGCATTAGGAGAAGGCAGAAGAGCTCAATTATCAAAGGAGCCTAGATCTATTCTCCACCACATCAGGCCTGGAGCAGTCAGCCTGATCTGCATGCAGAGCCTGGAGGAACTACTTCTCCTGCTAATCAAAAACCACGAGCCCATCTGTCTGGGATGGCATCATTTCTGCCCTCCATTCTGCTCCAACACACCTTAAAAAATATCTAATAAATCATTCATCAGCGGCTCCCGCGGCCTCAACTCTGCAGCCCAAACTTCAAGTTAGCAAGCTGAGAACTCTGGGGCAGAGAAGAGCCTTTTTTATAAATTAGTGACACTTTTCATTTTTCTTTTTTTAGTGACGCCAGAGAAAGGCAGCTACACATTTAATACCAGGTCATTTAAGAAGCTGTGTAAACTCCTCCAGTTCCATTTTATCCCCTCAGGTCAGAGGGCCTTCCTTAATACATTAGGAGAGAATATTGCTATGATGGGACAATGTGAAATATAAAACCAAAAATATCTGTGTTTGTGCAGAAAATGTTATGGTTGAAATAACTGAAAAGTTCAGCTCAGATCCAGATCATGGTTGTAAACATCCTCACATGGTAACTGCTTGTATGCAGCATTCAAAAAGATATTACCACGAATGGACTATTCTGTTTTTCTGAATCTTAATTTAAAGCAGAGAAAGTGCTGGGGAGGTTTGGACAGGAAGTGGACCAACATTATGTAATATTTAGAACCTGGGACTTTATACAGAATAGGACTGAGGCCACTCAAATAAAAAAATTTAAAAAAAATCTGACTTTTTTCTAAGAATTCAGACTTATTTTCCTCAGAACTAGGACTTCCATCTCAGAATTGTGACTTTTTTCCTTAGAATCTTCATTTAATTCTCAGAATACTTTCTTTTTCTTGGAATTCTCACTTTAATTTTCTGACTTTTTTTTTACTTTGATTTTAATTATTTAAAAAAAAGTCAGTGAGACTTCTTTTTTTCAGTGTTCCTTTGTTTGAATCGACTCCAAAATCACACAGATTTTTACATGCTGCAGCTATTTTCACTCAAAGTATGGGACATGCTACACTTTGGTACCTGAAGATAGTTTTTACTTATAAATGAAAATCGGTTCTCTAAAGTTCAGTGCTTCTGAGAAGGTCAAATATGAGGGAAAACTGTATCAGAAAGAAAACTGGAATAAATTTGGAAGTTATAATACACCTTGTTTTCTGTCTTTTTGGAGATTTGGAAAAGTTTGAAGCTTTAACCATTTTATTAGCACAGCAAAAATGTACTTTTACAGTAACCATGTGTGTTCTCAATGCGTCTGTCCAGGACAGAAGAAGATCAGATTTATTTGCCTGTTGCTGAGAAGAACAAGCAGAACCTGAACCTGCAGCAGAGAAACTCCTGGATGTGTTCAACATCAATTATTTAGCTGAGATCATGGAGTTAGAAAATAAAAGAAAATTGCACTGCATTTTGGATAGTTCCACAGCAGCTACAGCAGCTGTATCAGGTAATGTTGCTAGCATTAGGAAACCAGACCTTAAAAAAACAAGAGCAGGTTTTTCATCCAATAAGCAAAAATAAGCTGATAAAGACAGAGACGTTCTGACCAAACAGCATTTAGAGCAGCTCTGCTCCTCACCAGCAATAAAGCCACAGTTCAATAACTTAATCTGTGGCTGTTATCAAAAAAGAATGTCCTTTGTGTTTCCGTTCAGGCTGCACGGTGGCGCAGTAAGTGGCACTGTTGCCTTGCAGCAAGAAGGTCCTGGGTTCGATTCCCGGCCCAGGGTCTTTCTGCATGGAGTTTGCATGTTCTCCCTGTGCACAGCACCTATAAAAGTATTCATCAGCATATAGCAAAAAAAAAAGAAGAACAAACACGTTAGTGTCAAACTGATGGTGGAAATCTACAAAAAGAAAGATAATAGAGTGCATAAATAGTCACCCCCTTCAAATCAGTATTTTAGTCACTGATTATTTTCCTGTACCTTTACAGTCCCTCTAGGGTCTGCTGCTGAGGAGTAACCCCACAGAATGATGCTGCCACCACCATGCTTCACAGTGGGAATGCAACATCAGCTTCATTTTGGTCCATCAGGCTACAGAACTTTCTTCCACTTCTATCTGCGATGGACTGGACATATATTATATATTTTTATTTAATTGTTTTTATTTTGTAAAAATCGGTTTTCAGTTTCACATTAAACAGTTTTTTTTTTTTTGGGAATTTTTTTTGTCAAAAAAGACAAATTTTGTTTATTTAATTCTGGCAGATTTTCTTTTTTTTCTTTCTTTTTTTTTTTTTTCTTTTTTTGAGTTGGCCCACCAACGCCCCCTTCAGCAGTTGGCGCCCTGGGCAACCGCCTATACGGTCAAGAACCGGCTGAGAGGAATTGAGGCGGGAGGACAGAAGGTACCTATGAGTTTCAGATCCATGCTAACAATGTGATATAATAGGAACTACTAAAAATCAAACAAACAACAAAAAAACCAACGCATTGTTTACTCCTACAGTTATGATTTGATGAAATGCTCTGTTGTCTCTGACAACAGAACCAGTTAAACTCTCTGCTGCGGTTCCCAGGCCCAGTCGGAGTAAATAATTTTGATCTTTTTCCTTTAGATGAACCTCTCTCCTCTATATTTATGCTGCCTGATCACTTCAAAAACTGAGAGCTCCCAGACAACAAAGTGAAAGAAAAGAGCAGTGAGAGTAGATTTTATTGCCTTGCAACATATTCCTCATTCCCTTATTGGTTTTTGCTCTGTCTGAATATTTGGCCCTTAGATTTCTCGTGTCCTGTGAAGACGACTGATGAGCTTCCTGCTTGAAGTTCCCTTCAAATGATGCATGACCTTTGGTCGTGCTTTTTAATCTGCAGTGGAACTGACATGAAGAACCACATGAGCAACTTCTCTAGTGGCAAATATGGACCAACTAAAAAAAACTTCAGTATGCAAGTCCAGCTCAAAGCATTAGAATATCATAAAACATTTAAATCTCCGCTGCCCCACCACTCCTTTCAGGAAGTGAGTTATTCCACAGAGAGCATGGATCTGCAACCTGTGGCTCTGGTCCCACAGGTGGCTCTTTGGACTTTTTGTGGCTCTGAAGAACTTTAAAAATAATAATAAAAAAGCCAACTAATGTTTTTAAATATAGACTTAAACAATAAATTGAGGATTTTATCTGTTATTTCCCTGCAGGACTTGATTTAATTTTCAATGTTGGAATAAAAAATCCTCAATTTAAACAAATATAGATTTATCAGTAATATCACACTGCAAAAACACAAAATCTAAGTTTCTATTGCAAATATCTTTGCACACCTGAAGTAAGACAAAACTGACTTGCAAGTAATTTTTTGAAAATATACAGGAGTTTGTTTTAAGTCAATAACTCTTTAATACTGATGCAAAACTACAACTTCCACTGGCAGATCATTTCACTTCTAACATGGGAAAAATGTCTTGTTATCATTGGGATAATCTGACAGTCAAACTAGCACTTTATTTTTTTTTTAGCAATACAGTATTTACATTAAACAAGCCCCTATATCTTGCTGAAAACATGTATTTGTTCCTTATTTCAAGTGTACTAAGATATTGGCACTAGAAACTCTTGGTAAAATTTTGTGTTTTGCAGTGTAACAATGTGGCAAAACCTTGCAAAGCAGCAAAAACAGGATACACAACAATTCTCCATGACAGCAATCTTAAGGGAAAACCATCTACAATATTGCCACAAAATGAACTCAAATTAAAACCTGGGGGTAAAATAATATGCACGTGAATATGCATCCCAATAGCATCCATTGTTCATTCAGAAAGAAACACCTGAAATATCCAGCAGATGGGGTTTGTTAGCACAACAAAGAAGCTTCAGACAATGAACCCATAACGATACCTGAAGGAGTTAGACGAACTTACAAGTCTGCTTATGAAGAATATTAGCTCAGAAAAGTAAAGAGCATCACTAACACTCGTCATTTGCCAAGTGGATTGATTATTTCCAGTGGGCTATCTGATGTTTTCACAGCGAGTGGCAGCCTTGAAGTAGAAGCTGAGATGGACCAACTAGGGATCCATCCTACAAACATGCCTGAAGGCATAGCAGCTGCCCAGCTTTGATGAATAATCCAGCACACCAGCCCAGCAACAACGTGAGATGATTACATTAGACAGTGTATTTGTGTGTGTGTGTGTGTGTGTGTGTGTGTGTGTGTGTGTGTGTGTGTGTGTGTGTGTGTGTGTGTGTGTGTGTGAGTAAAAGTGTGCGTTTCATGTGAATGGGAGAATTCAATGTGTTGCTTGTGCAGCTCCAATTAATTGTAGCGCTGCTCTCTTATTGGATTATCAGAATTTGGTAACCAAATTGAGATTGGATCGTCTCTCCTTTCCCCCCTCAAAGCAACACAAAATGTAACTGGATTAGAGAACATCTGGAAGAGCAGGAAGTATCCTCACAGTGAACGGGAGAGCAAACAGATTAATATGTTAACAAAAAAATAAAAAGCGCAGCTTCTGTGCTCAAAAGCATCATTAGGGATGTCGGCGCTGACCCGGGGCCTGGTTCAGTCCCGTCATTACTAACCGAATTCAGATCAGAAACTCTCATTTATTTCCAGGCACAAACTGCCTGCTGCACTGCAAAACAGCAAATCATACTTAGACGTTTTGGTCGAGTTTCTAAAGGAAATGCCTTAGTACACTTGAAATAAGACAAAACCGACTCACAGGTAACTTTTCAGCAAGATATTGGAGCTTGTTTTAAGTCAATATTTCCATAATACTGATGAAAAAGTGACAGTTCAATTGATAGATTATTTCTCATATGATGCTGAAAATTAACTTCTGAGTTAATTATATCTTATTTCAAGTGTACTAAGATATTTGCATTAGAAATTAGACCAAAAAACTTTGTGTTTTTGCAGTGAAGTGTGTTGGTTCCCCGTTTGCTGCTGAAGGCATCAAAACCCAACATGCATAAATTTATCCAATAAAGATGATGTATCATGTTAAAATGACTTTTTTGAAATTTATATAGCAATAGAAAATAAGTCAAAATATAAAAACAATCACTGCTATGTCTGACTTTAGCAGACATAGCTAAAAGCAAATATATTATATAAATGTACATGTTTAAAAGTCAGTTAATTTGTATGTATGTTGTGTTATAATGTTATTCCCTCATCAAAAACATGCCTGGAGTGTCGCTCTGATTCTTTCATGCATGTTTCAGGAATCCTTGAATCTTCCTTGGCATCCATTCGGGGCGGCTAAACGCTTGCTCTCACTAAGCTCCGCTATTTCCACAAAGCTCCTGCTCAGGGCTGCAGTCTCAGTTGACAGAGCACCCCTCGCCACTCAGCTCCTCCAGACTAGCGGCAGCAGCAATTAGCAAACACCTGGTGGAACTGCAAGCCTGGTGGGTTCATCACAGGAGCTACTCCTCAGTCCAACATGCCTAAGAACGGCTGTATGCGGCACAATGAGAAGGTATTCTGTGACGACGAATGAGATTGTTGGAAAAGACAGGAGTTTCTTAAAGAGACAGAGTCCAATTTCAAGGTGTCAAATTACAAAGTCAAATCTTTTAAGTTATGTTCTATATGTACAGCACAATTATAATAACTAAAGGTAACGTAGTTGATAATGCAATAAAAGGACATCACATGCCTGTTAAATACATAATGCCACCCTAGAAAGAGTGAGATGCTTATTTGTAAAATGGATCCTTTGGGGTTCAGACCTGGTTGTTTTGCCCATTGCACTGACACTCAATTGGAAGTAAAGTCAAAAAACCTTCTCTATAAACCGTTCCTGAACTTTGTGGGAAAATGGAGCACAATATACAGCTGAAGAGGACATTTCTATGAAAGGGTGTACACCGTCTACGACATCACTCAAGCAAGGTTGTGTCTTGTGCCCATTGTCCATTTCTAAAGCTCACCCATTAGAGGCTTTCGCCTGTGAATGGATGTCAACAAGGACATCCTAATTAAAACCACACATGTCAGAAGCTGAGGTGAACTGTGTGGTCGGATACCCTTCAATCCGACCACCACAGAACCAGCATTATCTTCTTCAGTGGTTCAGATCACAAGGTCAAGCTAAACACCAAAGTGCATCAATGCTTTTAACACATCAGTGTCGAGGACAAACTGTTGTCCTTCTGCCTAGCGGGGGCCGCCGCTCCCCCCACTGCCACCACACGCTCATTACAGAGGAGAAATGCTGAAAACGCAGTGACTGCATTCAATCAGCTGGGAGGTCTTAGATAGAAAACATTTCTTTGGATTGAAATGTATGTGACTGGCTTCACATTTGTCTGCATGATTAAACTGAATGAACTAAATCTTTCTGTACACAGCAAACACGCATAATCTTACCAAGTAGTTTTGGTGCAGTGTCTAGTTTAAATGCATTAGTACACTTGAAATGAGACAAAAATAACTTCTGAGTAACTTTTCAGCAAAACATAGGAGCTTGTAACAGCTTAATAAAAAGCTCTGACAGATGATTTCACATACAAGATAATTTTCCCAAAAGTGAAATAATCTGCTTTTTAATAACACTTTTTAATATTAGTGACTATTGACTTAAAATAAGCTCTCCTGACTTCCTGAAAGATTTATTGTAAGTTAGTTTTGTCCTATATGAAGCGCACTGGACCAAAAATACTTAGTCAGATTATTTAATTTTTTTTTTTTGCAGTGTATATAAGCTGGGTATTTTTGTAAAGTCCCCTGAATCATTTGTTTAGAACTGGCTTTCTGTAATAAGATCAATTCAATTGAACTGAATTGAATTCTGTCATAATGTGACGCCCAGTCAGAGCATCTCACTCATTGGTTCTTTCACTTGGTAACACTTTATTTGAAGGGGTGTGCATAACACTGACATGACACTGTCATAAACATGACATAACACCTGTTATGAACATGAAGGAGTCCTCATGAATGGCTATGACCGTTGTCATGAAGTGTCATTCGGAAAATTATGACATTTTTAATGCAAAGTTGCTTTAAAAGCTACATTAAAAGTCCATTAATGCAAAGTGCCAACTTTGCATTATTTTGTAAATAATGACACTTTAATGCAAAGTTGGCGCTTCTAATGGACTTTCAATGCAACTTTTAGAGCAACTTTGCATCAAGTGTCTCATTATTTACCGAATGACAATTCATGACAACAGTCATAGACATTCATAAAGACTCGTTCATGCGTCATGTCAGTCTTATGCACCTCGTCAGATAAAGTGTCACCTTGCACTCCTTACTGCCTGGGGTTTGATTGAAGACGGTGTGATCCTTCAGTTTCAGTTTCTGTACGGTTGGCTCTGCTGTGTTTCTGCTTTGTTCAGAAACACAGCGCTGTTGGTTGTATTTCTCGCTGCATCAGCTCTGTGATGGATTGGTGAAAACTCAAGGGTGTGCACTTCCTCTTGCCCACTGACTGAAGATGATTAATCGGAAGCAGGAATTGACTGAATGAGTGGATAACACACACACACACACACGCGCACACACACCCCTACATATACAGACACACTCTTTTCATTCAAGTCTGCACATGCTCTCCTACGCTTCCCAAAGAAGCTGACTTATTATAGACCTCATTCGTAAATCTCCTTTGTTGGACAAAGAAAAAATCTTTGTATATTTGAAAGAAAAATCCAGCAGCCAGTAGGAGTTGTGTTTATTTGATGAGTTAATAAAACTACCTGCAGGCCTTGCTACATTTCTTAATGAGACAGACACCCTGCTGAGACAAAGATAGAAAAATTTCGAGTAAATAATATAAACACAGTTTCCCTCAGAAAACCTGCTGAGCCAGGTGACCTGCCGAGATTTCCTGGCAATAACCATTAAAACCTGAGAGGAAATGTGAAAATATGAGAAAGTATGAGAAAACAATATTAACAATATTGAAGCACCAACTGCAGAAGGTTAAAACAGGAAAACACAAAACATACAATTGAAATAAATGTAATTTTTTTGCACTTGAATCAAATCCTGATTTAAAATTCAACCAGTTAAGACAAACTGTGTAAAGATGGTCATATTTAAAAGCAAAATAAATGAAAGAGGGATTTTACCAAATATGCACAATGATGAGTAAGAATACTAAATAAAAAATAAAGCTAAATATTACACAATTCAAGTATTGTATTCGGGTTTCTTTTTCCTTTGTAAATCCTACCGCTTCATGAAAAGGAGAACCATCTTACAGTCAAACTGGAGGATTTGTAAGGTGCTTTTGCAGAGCAGGTTAACCTGGACGGCAGCTTGACTGGACCCTCTCTGAGAGCTCGTTCTCAGAAAATGGTACACCAACGCATCCAGTATAAAAACTTCACCGCTCAGTGTGAACCTTTAAGCTCGCGACCGCAAGTCAGCCATGCAGGTCCAGTGTTCTCTGAAAACCAGCCCAAGTTGAAGAATTATAGAAATACCAGACAGGCAAGCCTGCTGCATGCCAACATACACAAAAATAAAAAGAAAATGAGGGCATCGTTCAGGGGAGCAGACGGCACAACTGGCGCACACACCCACTTCAATTGGTCAGCTATAGACCTAGCTGTAGCCTGGCGGAGAGGGAAAGTAAAGCCTGGTGGGCTGCCAGGCTTATGGGGAAAACCTTGACCAACACGAATAGAAAGAAAAGAAAACATGACAAAAAAAACCCAAGAATGCTGCTCTCATGGAAAATAACTGTAGCTCATTTATAAGGTACATAAAATATAGATCTAATACAGTGTTCAGTTGAACTTTTTCATATTTTGTCACAGTACAACAATAAACTTGAACGTATTTCATTTAGCCGTGTCAACTCTGCATCATTCTATCCCCAGCCATCATCCTGTGGGCTGTGAAGGGAATCCGCTGAGCAGCAACACCTCCATGGTGTGTTCAAGGTGATGTGCAGCATCAGCTTTCCTGATCCCACAGCAACAGTGAAATAACTCTGACTGTTCATGTTGTTGGCGATTTTAGATCTCTGGTAAACATGATCAGATTTATGGATCTGGTCAAATATGTTCAAAACTGGTCAAATAATGTATAGCACCAGAAATAACCAGTTACCAAAAATGATTTCTAGAAAATGTTCTCTGAAACAAATGGGTGTTATGAATTAGGACATTAGACTGTTTTCTAAATTTCTAAAGATTTGAAATGTGGAAAATATTTGGATTCCAGATTCTCGACTCATCTACTGAATTATTCCTACCTCTTCTCAAACTATACATGAAAGTTTAATTTCATATATTTTAGTTTGTATTTTTCTCTGCTGAGATTTGTTCTTTTACACATTTGAAATAAAGGTTTCATCTTCATCAATTTTAATCTTTCCAATTTATGGCTGTACCATAAATTGGAAAGATTAAAATTGTTTTTTGTTTTTTTTTCTCATTATGCTCTAAATAGTTTAAAACTTGCCAGTATCAATAAATCTGTTGATTGTGGTACAACAAAAACAAAGATTCATCTGATCTCTTTTCTCTCATCTTGTTTTGGACGTCAAATGTCCGTTTTTGTTTTTTTTTTAAAATCTCATCTCATCAGAGCACCTTGTTCCTCGTTTGCTGGATCCTCTACATTTTGATTGCAGCGTCACAAAATGTGAAAAAGTTTAAGGGGAATGAATGTCCCGTGTCTCCTTCTAGTCCTGCAAACAAAATGTGTAAGATGTAATGAAAACACCCACAGCCAGACTTACGCATTAAAACATCTAAACAAATTACTGATGAAAAAAGAAAACAGAGCAGCACTTGACTCCACACAGCTGGGCCTCATTTAGACCAATACTTTAACTCCTGCAGATGTTCCTGCAGCAGACATCAGCTGCCGTGCTTGGACGTGTAGATGAAGTGTTCTTGAGTGCGACTGCAGCTCTCTTAAACTACATTTATAACGTTTCCACAGCGGCTGTGGCTCAAATTGCTCGTATGCGAATCAGGAGATCTCTGGCTTCGCCGATGATAGAGGCAGCAAACGCGTATCAATGAAAAGCAAAACATCCACGGTAAAAGCGCTCCACGAATACGGACAAAACAGGCGAGCGTGGCTTCCAGTGGAAAGCACTTTGGAGAGGTCAGTAGGACTGCAGCTCTGCATAAGTGTAGTCCATTTATATACGGCCTCCCTTGGAGTGAAAACCCCGAGAGCGCCTTTCTGAAGCCGCCCTTGAATCCCGCTGTGAATACCCCAAAAAGGATGAGTCCTTTCTGAAAAATCAATAATAGATCATGCAGTTTGATGAGGGCGAACTGGGCTCCGTGCGAAGCGGGCCGAGACACACCGGTTGCTGACTAAAGGTCATTTTAAATGGACCAGCACAGAATGCGCTGACTGGCAGAGAACATTACACAGGTGGTCTGATGGGGACCAGAGCAGCAGCACAGTGCAGGCCGTCCATCACTGGCACACCGCAGATTCATTCTGGTCACACAGTGCTGCCCACTCCCACTTCTCCTCCCTTTTACTTTGATGTCTGTGGCTTTCTGTATTTCTCCCTTTCTCTGTTTGTCACTTTTCTTTTCCTGCTGATGTGCAACAAACTGTCTGACTGGAAACTTGTCAGGATTATTACGAACGGCTGATAGTGTGACAGAGTTTGCAGGGATTGTAACTGAAAAAGACAAACAGACAGACAGTCAGACAGAGAGACAGACAGAGAGAAAGAGAGAGAGAGAGAGAGAGAGAGAGAGAGAGAGAGAGATAGATAGATAGATAGATAGATAGATAGATAGATAGATAGATAGATAGATAGATAGATAGATAGATAGATAGATAGACTTCTTTTAAACCTTCCTGAATATGAAGACCTGGAAAACTGACATGTTTGGTTTGAGACAATAAAACATTTTTTTAAACATTTTTGAAAATGTGCATTTTTACATTTCAAGCTTATAAAGTTGAACATAGTGCTTAATTTTGATTAATCACAAGGCTAAAGAGTGAGTAATCTGAATAAATTTAATTCAATCGACTGACAGCACTAATCTACATTTTTTTCCCTCCAAGCTGATGTAAATTGGAAGGAATATCAAAATGCATTTCTATTCCAAAAAATTCTTCTTATAGTTGATTTCCCAAGAGTCTGTGGTGACATTCTGCTGCTTTCTGTTGGTCAGGCTGGGGCTGGATTCTAGTTACAGGCAGTCTGGTAATCAGCGTCCCTTCAAAGCGCCTTTGAAGGGACGCTGCTTTGAAAGGTGGATATAGTAGCGGGTGTTTGTGCATGTGTGTACTCTGATGCCCTTGGAAAGGGAGAATTACATAACTCCAGGGATCCCTCATTTTATAGGATTGAATATTAGGAAGACATAATGCCAAACGTCTCAACTTCAACGTCCATAAATACTAGAGGATTGTGATACTGCATGCTTTGGTATCAATCAAATACCGAATAAATACAGGGGAGTATTGCAGATACCGATACAATACTGACACTGATACCGATACTTATTATTTAGGTTTGATATGTCATATTTTTGACATTTAGGTATTTTTGTGGTTTCTCCTTTGAATTATGTAAAGAATTTGAACAAAGTTTATAGATATCTACAAAATACTTTAATATCATATTAAGAAGATCAACAGAAAAACAGAACAACCCAAATGTGTGTGTGTGTGTTTTCCTCAATAAGTGCAAAAAAGTTGAGAAACTCCAACTCAAAAGAGGGTTTCAGAAACTATAGCACTGATCTTGTCACACTAGTATAAATCCAATACCCAAACTGTCGTGGCATCAATATTATCTACATTTTTATTCATCTGCCTTCCTAAAGTAAACACTCTGTGATATTGCAGATTCAATAGCAAACATGTGGAAGACAGAGCTCCGGTCTGATTAGACTGCGAACGATAGTGTGAGCTGAAGAACTAACTCTACACGTTACCCTGAACACACCGTCCCTCTGATGATGGCAGCATCATGCTGCAGAGATTCCTTTTTTCATCACCAGGTACAGAAACACCGATCAGAGATGAATGCAGTTTTGTTTCTACCAGTGGTGGTGGAAAGATGATGGTCGTTTTAGAGTGTTGAATAGCAGAGGCTAAATGCAAATGCATATTGTACATAAACACATACATTTTGGTAAAACACATTGAAGTTTGTGGTTGTAAATGGACAAATTGTGCAATAAAATAAAAAAACTTTGAGTAGAATAAAAAACTTTGCAAAGCAAAGTTATTGTTTTGATATGGATGGGCAGAGAGAAGGCTGGTGAAGTGAATTTGTAATGGTGCTGCATCAATGTTGTTGGGTTTTTCAATTTGTGGTTTGCACCTCAGGGCCCCCATAAGAAAAACACAAAAGTAGAACATTTATGCTAAATGTGATTTTCAATTTGGATTTTTTTTTCTTTTTACTTTTTTCCGAAAAAAATAAAATAAAATAAAAATCACAGAAAATATCTTTAAAAACTGGCTTTTATTTCAATAATTTCTTTGAGTTGATAAACAGAAGCTGTAAAACTCACCAGCCAAACAAAATGGTGGAAGTACATTGATGGAATAAAAATAAAAATCCAGATTTTCCAGAAATCAAATTTTCCAAAAGCAGAACATTTGATTCATTGATAAAATCTTGTTATCACCCAGTCCTACATAAAAACCACAAAATGTGTAAGCTGGAGCGTTCATTTTCTAGATCTGAGCTAATTTTTATCCCCCCCCACACACACACACACCTACACACACACACACACACAATTTCACCTCTGAACCTGCACCACCCTCGGTCGTCTCCATCAGGCTGTCAGATGAAGGCGCGCAGGCGTCTGCGGCCGCCTGACCTGTCTGAGGCAGGCAGGGAACTCGTGTGAAAAGCAGCCTCCTTTTTGTTCTTGCTGTCATCTCCTTTCTCTCCTCTTTAAGTTAACGGCCCTGAAGGTGTCGGAAACAAGTGTCTTCTCTCCCGGTGTTGACATGTTGACTTCTTCTTCTTCTCATACAGACCCCACTGCATGTTAGACCTTCCCCCCAGAAAACTGCCAGACATTTCTGTGGCGATATTTTTGCTTGTAAAAGAGGAATTATTAAAGGCAGGTCACACATCTGCGGTTAGAAAGCCGCTGGACCTGCCAGTTGTTTAGTAAACGCAGGTTAAAAAATCGGTTTGCTGTGGACTTTGTTCCCGCAAGCAGCTTTTTTTTTTTTTTTTTTTTATAGGTAGGTTTAATTTGGTTTTTAGCAATGACTCTCTATCACACAGCAATAATGTCATAAGAGAAAATAGAAACTGTTTTCTTAGGCAAAACGAAAGAAGCTTATTGTATTAGCAGTTGTTTTGTTCTGCTCTAATCAGCAAATAACTTACAGTGAGAGAAGAAACAAAACTCCATCTGGTGTTAAAAATCACTGGACTTGTTTTATCTACATAAACAATAGTGAAATTTGTCCCAACAAACTAATTTCAATTTAGTAAGAATTTTTTCTTTTTTATCAAAAATGAACTTATTTGAGCTTTACACTAAAGAACTTTGCTTTGACTCAACATGTTGAACAGCCAACACACACTCAGGGACCCAGTGTGTGTCAGGGACTTTATTATCATATCTTTATTACCATTAAGGGCCTAAATATTTCCAGGGTCTCCGTAATAGACGTCGCCCTGTTTTATCATTTTCTGTTATATTTGAAAGCATCATTTCCTTCAGCTTCACTTACCCAAAAAGATATTATTATAAAACTGTTTTTTTTTTTAGGACAGCTCAGCTGAAGCCTGTAATCAAATTTGTTTTCCCATCTCCCTTTCATCATGTAACTCAGTAAATGTGCTAGTTGGCAACTTCCTTTCTTAAAAAAAAATAACCAAAAAAAACTCGACTTCAGGTTGCAAAATCTACAAAGTGAGACGGCAAAGATATCACTTCACACTGAAACATGCAGTAGAAACTTGCTTTGCTGAAATCACTTCTTTACACTTCAAATATAGACAAATTCTACCCATAAAAACAGCCGTTATCAAACCACTGATAAAAAACCCAACCTAGATAAATCAGTGCTGCAGAATTACAGGCTGACCTCTGACCTTCCACTCATCAGAAAATTAATGAAAAAGCTGTTTGAACAGTTAAATAGTTCAGCTATAACCAAATGCTTTGGCGTGTTTCAGTCTGGTTTCTGTGCTCATCTCAGTTCTTAGACTTTGTCAAAGTGTTTAATTGCATCCAACAATTTCTGTTTTTTAAACATTTCCAAAAATCCTCTTGACTGTTACTGACTTGAAATAAATTCAGTGGGTTTCAGTTTCCTCTCTTTAATATGACATCACTGCCTCGGCTGCACTCTAACCGTCCTGCTTGACCTAAAAAAAAGATTCAATAAATTGATTTTCCAATTTCAGAGGCAAGCATATACTTTTATTTATTTATTTTTAAAAATGATGTCAAGGAAAATCCCCAAAATGTTTTGACAACAGAGGCATGGAAAGCTTTTGAAGATGTCATTAGCGTTCCACAGCCTGCAAGGGGGCTGAACGCTTTAGAGGAGTTTGTTCTTTGATTTATTAAGGTCAAAAAGAAACGACTAAACAATTATCATGCATGATTGTGATGATACCTTAAAGCTGCAGAATGTAACTTTGATAAAAAATAGTGTTTTTCAAATATTTGTTAAAATTACCATTATATTGTGACAGTGCTCTAAGTACTAACTGTAGAAGTGCACCACTCAGTCACAAACAACCAATCAGAGCGAGGAGGAGGTTCTTAGTGCTGTCAATCACTCTCATGCTCACTCCCCTCCTGATACAGCTAGCTACAGCTGAGCTAGTTAGCATAGCCACCGATGATGGAAGACAAAAGGTTTTCCTGTAAGGGCAAGTTGTTTTTCCACCATTAGTACATTGAGCAGTGTACATGAGGATGATTGGTAGCGCTAAGGTCCGCCTCCTGGCTCTGATTGGCTGTTTTTGGTCAGGAGCGGTTTGCTTCTTCAGTCGGTGATAGCAGCTCAGGAAGGATTGGGAGGAGCTCCAACTTTTCACAGATTATCTGACTCATCTTATACTGTCGCTACATGGTGACAGGGACAGTTTGAATAAAAAATATTTTGTGTAAATGTGCTGAATGGCTCGGCACCACAATACATTAAAGATCTACAGCTGTTGTATCAACCTTCCAGATGTCTCAGGTCTGGTTCTGCTCTGCATCCAGAACCAGCGTCTTTAAATCCAGACTTAAAAACCCAGCTGTTTATAGCTGCTTTTGAAACATAATCAATGAAATATTAATCAACAATCTGATGTGTAAAGACAGCAAAATGTAATGTTTCGATTGTTGACAGAATGTTATGACTTTGTATCTTTGTGTTTTTATCATGTAAAGCACTTTAAAAAGCCTTGTGGCTGAAAGGTGCTGTACAAATAAAATTTGATTGATTGATTGATTGATGGATACATACTGCATAAGCAAAGGTCACCTTGGTTGAATTATTACTTTTGAAGAACAAACAATAAGTCTGTTCAGATACATTCCCATTATTCCTGCAACAGCAGACGGAGCTCCAAAGTGAATGATAAAGTTGTTGACTGGTGTCTGATCGTTGATGTTGTTTCATCCTTTCATCTGACTGATATATATCGTAACAAGGAGAAATAATCGGCCTCTGAACTGCAGCTGCTCATGTGAAGCGTGTAGATTTCATTCCATCCCCGTCGAGCTCCCACAGCATCCCTCATATTTTCCACTCGTTTTTTCTAAGTATCTTATGAAAGCTTGTTGGTTTTACTGTGAGAAACAGAGGAAAGTATAGTTTGAAAGTTGAGACAAACAGCAAAGCTCTCCATCATCTGCTGCTCTGCAGATTCTGCCAGATATGTGGAGGGGGCCACATGTCGGGCCTTGGCCATCTGTGGTTGGGGGGGGGCATCATGTGGACAGATTTGTTTCTGACAGGGAGCTTTCAGTGAGGACAGATGCACTCGGTTTGACGCTTTGAACTCCGTCTTTGAACCCTTTTCCTGACGCGCACAGTCAGTTAATTTTAACCCGTCGCTGTGAATATCTGAGAAAATCATATCTAGGTTCAGACCGATGCTTGCTCTGCTGCAGGCTTGATAGCTTATTTGGTCAGCAAGATCTAGACAGAAACAGGATTCCTATATTTATTGAAGTAGCACATTTCTGTTAGCTTTGAAATTTGTTAGCAAATCACCTCGTTTGTTGTAACCTGCCACATGTAAAAGAAGGTGCTTTGATCAGAAGTGATCAAAACTGAACAAACTAAATGCTATTGGTGGCTAAAGCTAATACTGTCCATCCCTCTGGACACACCCTCCCCCACTGGGAAACATCCAAAAGCTGGAACATTTTTGACTTTTGAAACTTGGAAGTTTCTCCAAGATTTTTTTTCTGGAAAATTTATGAGATTATTCTCAAAGTTTCTAAGTTTATTTGGCAGAAATGTGACCAAAGCTTTCTCTCTCTGCATCTCTTTATACGTCCTGTAGTTCATAAAATGTGATTTTTTTTTTTTTCAGATTCTCTCCTCAGAAACAGTTCCTGTCTCTTACTGACGAGTCTCCCTCCCGTTATCTTAACCAACACATCTCAGTCAGCTGAACATTGGAAGCATTTCCTCTGCTTCTTCTCTTTTCAGAGAGTTGGCGTAATTCAATCATTGTTTTCTGGAGCTGAGTGTCGTCTCCTGCCACTTTGTGTAGGCTGGAAATTCAATCATGTTCTGTCTCCGCATTGATGCACATGTGTTCCATTGAGACGCAAAACCAAGAATCGTCACAATGTTCTCTTATGCAAATAAAACACCAGCCAGTTTACTCTGTACACACCTTTGGTCAGAACTGCACATACACTTATGGGTTTATAAGTAGAAGTTTTTCAGCTTCTGCTGCCATCTTGGCAATTTAGGAAGAAAACCCAAACGCTCATCCTCAGAGGTCCAAATGTTCAGGAACAACCAGAGCTCAGGTCTGCCATGACCTGGTGAAAGATCTGGAACATCAGCATCGCTGTTTAAAGTGAAGTGAGATTTAAATGGGAAATTAAAAAATAGAAGATTTATTTTTTGTATGTGTGGTTAGATGATTCCAATATTAAAAGAAAAACATCAAAACTTCATGTGGAAACTGGGAACTGTGTGGTTGTGTTCAGGAGAATCGGTTCACACAGCGATCAGACAAACATTGAGGGATTTGGCCACAATGAAATATTTATTAGAGTCCTGGTCAGGCTGTCAGACATTAAGGACACTACAGTAAATGCAAAGCATAGTGGTGGTAGGATCATGCTGTGGGATCGTTGCATCGCACAAAAGGGATGGTATGCTACATGAAATTTTCAACAAACACTAATATAAATTAATCAGATTAATCAACACTTAGATATCAGGGCAGGACAATAATCCAAAATGCGCCAATGACAAAGAAGCCAAACCAAAACCAACAAAACTCTAAATAATGGATCTAAAGATGCTGGAATAAACTTTAAATGTTACTATTTTGTGAAGTCAGATATTATGACTGAATATTACAGCCAAGTTAATAAAAAAATACAAAGAATAAAATTACGAGAATAAAATTGTATGAGAATAAAGCTTTAATATTTTGAGAATAAACTCATATTATTATCAGAATAAGGTTGTACAAGAATAAATTCCAAATATTACAATAATAAAGTCACAATAGCCTGACTTTATTCTTGTAATAGTACAGCTTCATTCTCCCATCATTTGGACTTTATTCTTCTAAGACCTTATTTTCATAATTGTATTTTTATTTTCTTAGCGTGGTTCTGATACTCCACTGTCAGACCTCCAGGCTGCCTACACATGGAAACACATGAGTACCTGTAGAGAGAGGCGGCCCTTTAAGAGCCTGAAACAAAGCCCCGTCCCCCCAACTCGGCCCCCGGCGTCAGTGAGGGTGTGAACGGGCAAAAATAGTCTCCTAAATGTGTTTCTGTCAGAGCCGCGTCCCTCTGCTGCAGCGCGTTGTGTGTGTTGCTCTGCTGATAGCAGATCCTCGCTGTCCAGCTGCAGCCAGTCACACAAACCAGCAGAGCTTGCTGCAGTTTCCACACTAACTGATGGAGAATCAACAGAAAGACAGAGAGGTTTTAATGTGAAAGCTTCGTCCCACTGACATCTTATTCTTCAGTCACACGGGGGGGTTCTGAAATAATTGCACCTTTATTGAGTGGCCTGAACTTCAGGGTTTAATTGCCTCCACATTAGGAGCAAAGTTCTGCCCTGTGATTACATTAAAACAATAAAACTCTGCAGTGACTCATGTATCCGTAATTAAACCGGACATCCCTATTACGGTTCACATGCTGATATTTTGGACCTCTTATATTGCTAACATGTAACTTTCTCTAAATCAGTGAGTAATAATGCCTGACTCAAGTTTCTTCTAAACCTCTTCTCCTAGAGCAGCACTCTAAGACAACAAAGCACAAATCAGGAGATTTGTGAGGACAGCATGTCATCTGCATAAATGTCTTGTTGTGGTACTTTGGAAAATTTGCCACTAATAATGGATTCCCATAGCTTAAAGGGGAAGTGTTATGTAAGATCGCCTTTTTTTTTTTTTTTTTTAGCTATACATCATATTATAATATTACTTCCTCATCAAAGACATACCTGGAGTGTTGCTTTGATTCTTTCATGCATGTTTGAGAAATCCTTTAATCTCCCGTGGCAACTATTCAGCTGTGCAAAACACCTGGGTGGATTTAGCTCCACCTTCAAGGACAAAGCTCCTCCTCAGAGCAGCAATTTTCAAACTTCCCAGGTTAATTCTTGCAGAGCAGCTCTCCCTCGCGACTCCTCCACTCAGCTCCTTCAGACTAGCCAGTCACTGGTGCCATTTCATTATTTTTTCATACTCACGATTGCAGCTAGTTGGATAATTACTTATTCAAGAAGTCTGGAGTAAATGTTATGCATCTGCATTCTCCAAGCCCAGCAGATATTGATGAATAAACAATGACTTTGCTGGATTTATGGCCTCAGAAAAGCATGGTCTAGTTAAAGCATGTTAGTTTGATAAAGTTCAGATCAACAATATCACAGCTCCTGTCAATAGGTAGTTAATTTTTAAACATCAAAGGTCATTTTTAACTGATACAAAAAAATAATTTCAGGTTTTATGAGACTGGCAAGAGGTTCATAGATAAAGTTTAGATGGAGAATAACAAATAAATACTCAAAGAATTTAATCTTAGAAGACAAAATATGAGGGAATATTGTCCCACACATTTTGTATTGTTACCTTTGTTTTAAAATTTGCAGCTGAAACGTTGTTCTTTGGAAAATGTTTTTCCTACTTGAATCTTTTCACATATTGTCATGTTATCATAAACTTCTATGTTTATTTTGGGATTTTATGTGACACCAGCAGTGCATAGTTGTTAAAAATATACATCCAAAACAGTGCAGTGTGCATTTGTACATGCTGCACTTAAAACAAATAAAAACTGCAAAAGCAAAAGAAAATCATATGTAGTTGGGAAAAGCTATTTAAAGTGGCTTATATCAAAATACTAACGTTTTTCTTTATGTTTGCCAAACTATGTTTAACAAATAACTAAAGCATTAAATAAACTCAATCGATCAGCATGTTTTCTGTGTCCCAACATGAGGTCTAAAAATGAGATACTTCCAGAAGCTAATGTTTGATATGAACTTTATGAAACTGGTCTCACTCCATAAAACACACTTTAAACTTTGGGTTGTGTCCAAGAATCTGGTTCAGTAGAGAGCCGGGCCACTTTAACTTCTGGACACAGAAATGTAAAGGAAACCTCCTCTGTGGCAGATAAAGTACATTGTATGTGTGTGTGTGTGTGTCTGTCTGTCTATGTGTGTGTATGGTCTCTGCCAGCAGCTCTGCGTCCCAAAGATACCGGGCAATGTTGCCAGGCGACAGGTACCAATTGTGCTGCGTTTCCGTAGAGACTGTAGGGAAGGCGGGGCTTTGATGAGAAGAACACAGCGTTTCTGATTTGTGCACACACACACACACACGCACGCACGCACGCACGCACGCACGCACACACAGACACACACACACCCTCTCTCTCATACATGTACAAGCCCCGACACACAGCAGTGAATGACATTAGAAAGCCTGCAGAAGCAGACCTGAAGGCAGCCTCCACAACTACACGGCTAAAGTAAGAAAACACACACATACACAAAAAGTAGTACTGATGTGAACTGTGAGGGTTGATGATGTTGAGATAAGAAAAAAAAAACATCTTTCAGGTTTAAAACAAAGCGTGTTACTGATTAACTAGAAATAACTCACAAATCACCATAATTTCAAAGAATCACTCACAGTCTGTGTCCTGAATTCATCTTAGATACTTTTTACTTTTAACTCATCACAGCTCTCAAACTGCAGTTGTTCAGACTGTGGAAAACTTGTAGTAAATCATAACACTGCCCAAGTACTTTTAGAAGACATGTAGGATACTTGCAAATATGTACCATCAAGTTCAATGTTATAAAGACATAGTTAACTCAATTGGGAAAACATGGTTGTAAATAATTAACCATAATAAACAAAGATAAGGGTGTATAAACATGCCTCTAAAGTCTTTACATTCCAGCTACAAGTTTATTATTTGACACAAAGCTTAGAATATTCTCATCATATGAACAAAATAGCCTCAGAGTCTCAACAAATTCTTCCTTTTAATTTCCTTTAGGCCTTTTTTCAGTTTAAAAAGTCATTAATTAATACAGTGCTGCTCTGGCAAACTCTGTCTTTATCTTTTCACATTCATCATGATGCACAGGAAGGATCAACTAAGTCAAACTTTAGCTAATCCTGGGAAGGACTTCAATTCCCAGTTGATACAGACATTCAAGATAGAAAAAAAGCACAGAGTCATAAAAGGAAAAATTTAATATTCTCTACATCCATTCCTTCCCTCAGTAGTCAACGGGAGAATCAGTGAGATCCTTGGCAATTTGCCTACAGAGGCTTTAAGTGTGAACAAAGGCAGGAATATTAACAAAGGAATTACTTGTTTATTCTGAAGACTCTCATGATGGACTCCAATCCAGCCCCCAAAACAAGCAGATGAAGACTGACTGCAGAAAGATCATCACAACAGACTGATGTGCTGACCAGCACTGCAGTCTGTGACAAACAAATAAGAAACTGATTTATCTGTTGGCTGAGCGTTATTTTAGTTGATTTGGTGATTGTGTACATCATCTTATGCCACTATGATTTGCCGGCCCTGCTTGGATTGTTCTTTCTAGCTTCAAAAACAGTCTTTTCACTTATCTGAACGGTCAGCATTCTCAATCCCTCCTGCAATATGTGCCAATGCCTACAAGCACGACATTACCAACCAGACTAATGTAGATCTGTCTCAACAAGACTTGCACCAAAACACTTTTGTAACTGATTATCCATAGGCAAATGATTCAGTTTGTTCAGTTACCGTAGAGCTAACTTATTCCTTATCATGTTTGCTGCAAAATCTGGCTATTGGTTGTCAAAAGGCAAACGTCAATAAATGTGAAAAATAAGTTTAAGTCTTTACACATGTATCCAGCTGAAACTCCCAACATCACTTATATATCACACTCGCTGCGTTTCTCTTACAAAATGTGAGCAAACCTTTGTCAATATTCCTCTAATTGTCAATTAAATAAGAAATGCAATTAAAATCACAGATGAATAAGTTTGTTCCTGCAATAATTCATTGAAATACGTACCGCCTCGTCATCCTCCAACTACTTCCTGTCAAATTCTTCTTTGTGATTCGCGGCAGTGGCAACATCCGGTTATTGATGATGCGACTCGTGTGATGTGAAAAATTGTCTCCATTTCCTTTTTGAAAAATAAACTAGGCTCGATGTTATAAAAACATCGACCTCCTCATCCCAGCGACAAAACGTTTTACCTGAACATCCATGTTAAGATTGTCAAAGTCATGCTAGTGTAACTGACCTACTTCCCACTTCTTCAATATTTTTTTTAATTAATGCTTTTTCATGACCTGTGAAATGTGATACCTTTGTACTTGTCATCTTGCTGTTGTAGTGTTGACAATATCAAAACACTGCGCCAATGTTTTCTGATTGTTTGTGTGCCCATGTCATTTTCCTGACCACTGATATTCCTGACTCAACGCATAGCAACGGCGCCGGCATGGTGCACAATAATTCACGTGTTGTCCAATCCAGTAATACCAACGGTCAAACACAGAGGAGCGAGGATTCGACCTAGCAACCCCTCGGTTACAGGATGACTCCTGAAACACAGAACCAGGGACTCTGGCTCCAACCCATCACTTCAGGTATAAAGTTCTTTGAGCAGTTTGCTTTTCATTTCCTTCTCCTTCTCATCCTCCAGAAATGCTCCACTAACAGGAGCTGCTGCTTTATTTGGGAGGATTTCTAAAGTTTATATTGAGACGGTTTACTGTAACAAGATTAACAGAAGTGACCCACTTCCCTCGTTGGTTTCGAAAGCTTTTTTCTTCTTTGGTCTCAGCAGCTTTACATATTTGATTTCAACGCTGTTCTCCACAAAGTTTTGGACATTTTTTATTTAGCTCTTCTCGTGATATGATTATAGACAATAGGATTCATTCTTTAAACATATCTTCTAAGAAACCTGATTGAGCAATCTCCACAATATTTTCACATTTATTGCACAAACAGTAATCTGAATAATGCTATTAGTCTAAATAATGCTATAAAGGGGCAGTATTTTGTGTCTTCCAGCCACATGTTGCCATTTTAAAGCAGAACCAAATAACAAAGTTCCTTAAGTTGATCAAAATGTTGCATATTTCAGATTGAGGGCTTGAAATTGGGCCTCTGTCTCTTTAAAAACTCCTGCTTTTTCTGAAACTCCGCCCCCAGGAAGGATTAGCTGTGCCTCGAAGGCGGAGCTAGGGGCACCCAGGTGTTTTGCACAGCTGAATGGTTGCCACGGGAGATTCAAGGAGTTCTGAAACATGCATGAAAGAGCAATGTTCTCCAGACCATTTTTTGATGGTCTCGGACTCGACCGCATTTGGTCTCGGTCTTGTCTCGGTTCAAGACCAATCAAGACTGCAAATGTGTAAATATCACTAAACTTACAGCATACTGTCCAGTTTATTTGTTAACATGTTTGTTTTTAACTGGATGCAAAACTCACCGATTAAAATCCAAGCAATAATGTGACTTATCAATGACGTGTTTCTGTTACCCCCCCACCCACCTTGCACTCGCACGCGGCTCTTCAAGACATGCGCAGTGGTTTTCTTTGAAAGTGCTTTTATGGGAATGTGAATCTTTCAGATCAATTTGATTTACAATTTTGATCATATTTCACATTTTATTGTGTCATGTATTGTGTCATGTAACAGACTCCTATATCTTACAGAAAATTTGCTTTTAAGTTAGTTTTGTCTGATTTCAAGTGTACTGATGTATTTGCACTAGAAACTAGACCAAAAATACTTTTTTTTTTTTGGTCTCGGGTTAGGTGGTTTTGACTACAACTCTGTGAAAGACTCAAACCAACACTTCAGGTGTGTTTTTGATTAAGAAATAACATTACAACATGATGTGAAGTTCTAAGAAATTGAATTTTTATGACACTGCCCCTTTAAAATACTATAATACAAGCTGTGGAAAAGTGGTGTTGATTGAGTGCTGCATGTGTGTGCAAAAACATCTAAAGTCCCTAAAACAAAACGGTCCAATCAAATAAATGCTACACATTTGATCAAGGAAGTGGAGATGCATGGTGTTGCTCCAGGGGCAGTGGAATAAACCTGTAAAATGGCTGCTATTATTACCTTTTATCTCCTTTTTCTGATATGAAATAAAAACTCACTTTTCTCCGATTTTCTTCACAAAGGGCCACAAAGCTACTTCTGACAGGCTATTGGATCATTACACATCAGCTGCACTGCTGCTTGACAGTATTTATTACTCAGACCATTTCCTCCATGACCGTTTTATCTCAAACACGGCACAACGCTGTTCCCCACATTTCCTACTTTTCTGTATTGCTGTGGATCCCGGTTGTTTCCGAGAGTGTGGTGAAGTGGGTTCAGCGCCGTTTGATCCAGAGCTGTCTGTTGGAGCAGAAAAATGAGGCTGTGAAGGAGACGATGACAGGGGAGTGTGAAACAGATGATTGCATAATGTGTGAGGGAGCGTCGACACTGCAAAAGCAAGAAATGTTACCAAAGTATTTTTGGTCTAGTTTCCAGTGCAAATATCTTGAAATGAGACAAAATCTTGCAAGTGACTTTTCAGCAAGACATAGGAGCTTGTTTTAATTTAATAATTCCTTAATATTGATTAAAAAACTACTAGTTTGACTGGCAGATTATTTTATGTGAAACAAGACATTTTCCCCTGGTTATAAGTGAAAACAAAATCGATATTCAAGAGTTATTTACTTAAAACAGACTCCTATATCTTACAGAAAATTTACTTTTAAGTTAGTTTTGTCTGATTTCAAGTGTACTGATGTATTTGCACTAGAAACTAGACCAAAAATACTTTTTTTTTGTTTTGGCATTGCAGTGTTCATCTAAGATCTGCATGTCTATGACCCAAACCAGCAGCTTTTCTACCCCTGCATCAAATAACTTTCACCTAATAAAACCAAGCAGCCTTATTCTTCACCAACCACATCAGACCAAGATGAATTATAGATTAAACATATATATTTTGCTTCCCCCCCTTTTTTCCCTCTGCCTCTGCTTTTACTGGATTCAGCTTGGATAGAAATGTTGTGTTGTGTCTTTCCCTTTCAGCTGCAGTTTATGCTCCCAACAGGCTGTCCATCATTCACCCGCTGAGACACAAACCTAAAAACCACGGCAGTGGAGAAACACAGCCAGATCAGAGTTTGACTAGGATCCCCCGGAGGCTGGGTTGGGGGTGGGCACATGAGGAGGAGAGCATTGAGACTGAGAGAAGGAAAGCAGAGAGCTTTCCACCTACTGAACTATACTTAGTATTCTCCTGACAGGCAGAGGAGAGCAGGGTGGAACGTAACAGGAACACATCAAATGTACTGTTACAGGAATAGAAAACAAACGGACCCAACAGGAGACGCGCAGATCAGATATTAATATCGGTATCAGTCCCAACATTGGTAAAAAAAAATTTAAAGTTGAAAAAAAAATCTAGATCATGTATTGGTGACAATGTGCCTGATCTATAAGGGTGGATCTATTTAGTCTAATTCTACGCTTTGTGCTGTGAGTGACATCAAGCCAAACGTTTGTTTTGTCAGTTTCAGTTTTTGTATTATTTCTTTCAGTCTTTATATTCCTAATTGCACTGACTGAACTAATAAAGGTTGTGTCATTTTAACATGTTTGACCAAGCTTGTGAAGCTATTGCTGTGTTTCAGTATGCTGTACTGGTGCAGAGTTATCAAATCAATTTGTAATTCAGTACATTTATGTGTGTGCTTAAAAAAAAGAAACGTCTGAAGTCAACTCAGTTGTTTTTCTGGATCAGATTGGTTGCTCTCACAAAGCTCCGCCCACTTCCACAAACTCTCCGGCTGAGTGTCTGCCTCACAAGGCACCCCTCCTCCACTTGGCTCCTGGAGACTAGTGGCAGCAGCAATTAGCAAACACCTGGTGGAATTGCACATCTGTTGAGCTCATCATACGAACTACTTCTCAGTCCAACAATCCTAGGAAAGGCTGTAAACGGCAAGAAGCATTGCTGTGATGACTTCTTCTTCATTTCTTAAAGAGACAGAGGCCCACGTCAAGGCACCAAATTGTCAAGTCAAATTTCTTTTATGTTTGAAATATAAAAGGCAACATAATTATTTGATTGTGCTATAAAGTGGCACTATCTGCCTGGACAATACATTACACCTTTACTTTAGGCTTTTAAACACAACAGTAATATTTCCCTAATCTATACATCTTGAATTATTACTGGCATTTAATCCGTGCACGTCTGACTGTAATCACTGATAGGCTTTAAAAGTCATCTGACCATCCAGCATGTTTGAACCTTATCAGCCAATTAGCCACAGCGGCAAACAGCAGCAGAAGCATTAGGCGGCGCTGGGAGCTGGTTTAGGGACACTCAGCTGTGACGGATTCATCCAGCACGCCACGGTGTTTTCTTGCTGTAATTCTCTGATGAAAAACACAATTAGGAAAATCACTCACAGCGCACCACAGAGAGGAACTCAGGGAAGGCGATAGAAAAGGAGAAAGGCAGAAAATAAAGCAGACAAATGGAGAGTTTGTGCGTGTCAGCATGTGTTTCAGAGGAGAAACCGAAATGATCAGTGAGGCGGCACTAAAAGACCATCTGAAATTGATTTCCAAGAATTGTGGGCACAATGGTCAGTATTGACTCATGGTTGTGTAGTAATGTGTTGTTTCTTTGTGTGTGTGTGTGTTTACCCGTTAATTATAAGAGCCATCAGCTTCCATTTTCAGCCAACTCATCAGATGTAATTAGGAACAAAAATCCCTTATCATAAAATATTAAGGAGCTCCTATTGCCTGGATGTCAGTCACTGTAATGTCAATCCGATTTCTGCAACCAGAGGCCCTGCGAATGGCTGCAGCGCTCAGCAGGCAGTGAGACTAACATGCAGAAGCCACGGTTTTATCAGCGGCTGTTTGACCAGCAGCAGACAGATGTTGCTTCCAGTTGCTGTTCACCTTCATGTTTTGTCTTCCAAATACTTCTCACTCAAAGTTCATCTGACAGTCATTCCAGTAAATGCAAAACAGAGGAAGATTCTATTAATGTATCACACGAGTCGCATGATCAACAACCGGATGTTACCACTGGTGGAAGTGATGAAGAAGAAGACAGGAAGTGGTAGGAGGATAGTTTTTGTTTTTTTTCTGGCTCCACTAGAGCTTTCACAGAGTCACACAGTTCAGTTGAATCCATAACTCTTCTGTAAAATGTCCAACTATAGTTTCTCCAAAACGCCGCATACGTAGCCGCCCCCAAGTAGGCGGGGTTTGTCTTTCTGATAAGACGCTGATGTCTCCTGTGATTGGCTGATAGATGATGAGTGCCAGAGCCATGGCTGAGTCATGAATATATCTCATGTAACTGTTTGTCACTGCCATAATTTTTAATAACTGCCATTGTACAATCTGACATTATGAAAATAATTTTGCATAATGGAAACACGCCAAATCTTTACTACATCAAAATTGATTTATCTTGCAAAACTGTAATGCAAACACTTTTTTCACATCACAACACGAGTCGCATGATCAACAAGTGGATGTTACTGCTGGCAGAAACCACAAAGAAGACAGGAAGTAGATGATGAAGCTGCATGTTATTTAACGACTTCGCATGAACAGGCTTATTCACATGTGATTTTAAGTTCATGTCTTATTTAATGTTAACACTACAATGAAGAAATTGTTTTTGTTGTTTTATTATTTTACATTAGCAGAAGAGCAACAAAGATTTACGCACATTTGTAATGGAAACCCAGCTACTTCAAATGTCTTGAAATGTGTAGTGAGATGATGCAGAAGCATTATTCTGCTGCAGCATCATGTCTTTTTAAACACATTTGTAATGGAAAGGCAGGTAATGCCATCCACAATGCCTTCCATCCAATCTGCAAGTGGTATTTATTTTCTAGAAATAATTTGGTAATTGGGTAGATATCAGTCACAACAATCTGTTTTACAGGACCCCTTAACAGTTTCACGTAGCCTGTATCGTTTCAGCTCCTGTGTGTGACTGAGACGCTGTCGCTCTGCTGCTCTCAGGAATGTTTTTAGACTCAAGTGAGTCTAAAAACCAGGAGCATTAAGTGAATGGTTCAAGTGCTAGAAGCAATAAACCATAACTTTTTTAATAGTATAAAACGCTGGTATTCTAATTATTTGTATCTAAATTCAACACCTCCTGCAGCCTCAGTGCTGTTCGTTCCTCTCAATGGGATTCTGACACATCATGTGGGAACAAACATTCAAAGCTCACAATAGTGAAGTGGAGAGAAAATGTTATTCTTTCAATATAAAGTATGAAATATGTGTTTATACAGAACAGTGACCGCTTCAAGTCGATAAAACTATGTCTGTGGCAAGTTATATAAATAAAGAGACATTGTTTATATATTGTGATCTTAATTATTTGACACAAAGCACTTTTTGCTTTCCTAAGTGAGAGTACCACACAATATGTCATGAAACAATATATATATAAACATATATATTTCCACTATTTTTAAAAATGATTTCTCCTTGATTGGTTCAATGGTCTGCCAGTAATACTTGATTTGAATATTTTTATCTCTGGAAAAAATTTTGAATTAAATTGGTTAATTACCAACTGTAGGAGCAATTATAACTCATCTCAACATTTCAGTCTGATTATAATGTGACTCCATGTACATAATGCACACGGATATGATCACTTCTTCTAAAGGAGGCCAGCTGTCATTACAAACTCAGAAACACGTCACACCTTCGAGTGATGAGATACTCCAGCCTATTTTAACAGTAAAAGAAACTTTGCTTAATCCTTTTCAGAGTTCAGTGTAAAACAGACTGTCTGGAGCTTGAGTACCAGAGAAAGCACATAATGGTTGAATAACAGAATTAATTCGCCACATGCTATGAAAAAGGGACGCTAAATTATCCATCTGGAATTCTGAACCCACTGATATTTGATGTGCTGGAAATGTTTGCTTTTGTGTGTTGCCAAATACTGATCTCTCCTGGTGAGTCACGCTCCCGAAGGGAGAACACGAATGTGTAAGGAGAGACATGAAAAGAAAGGTGGACAAATTATTTCATTTGGGAGTTCTGGTGTTGTTTTCTCATTCCCAAATATTTACATAACCAACTGGCAGACATCTATTTTCTATACCGTTGCTGCTTCGCATCTATAGTCAGCAATGAATGAGAGACAAGTTGCATCCCAGAGATCTCCATGTGTCACAAACAATGGCAATTAAAGGGCAGTACTATGAGTTTTCCAGCCACATAGTGCCATTTTCTAGCACAATCAAATGGCTATGTTGCCTTCAGTTATAAAAATTATCACATTTCGCTTAAACAATTTTTACTTCGTTATTCAACACCTTGAAATTGGGCCTCTGTTTCTTTAAGAAGCTCCTACTCTTTCTGAAGCTCCACCTTCAGGAAGTCATCACAACATGGCTCCTCTATTAACCTTTTAACAATGTTTTTAGCAGCGTTGCACTGAGAAGTATAGCTTGTGAGCTCCATCAGGTGTTTGCTAATTGCTACTGGCTAGTCTGAAGGAGCTGAGTGTGGGAGCTGTGGGGGAGGGGCTGCTCTGTGAGGGGGAAGCTTGAAAACTGAAGCTCAGATGAAGAGTTTCGTCCTCAAAGGCGGAGCCAGGCCCATCCAAATGTTTTGCACAGCTGAATGGTTGCCATGGAGATTAAAGGATTTCTTAAACATGCCTGAAAGAATCAAAGCTACACTGCAGGTACATTTTGGATGAGGGAATAGCATTTTAATATGATGTAAATGTCAAAAAAGTTGATTTTACAGAATCCTGCAATTTTTTTTTATTTTTTATTTTTTTATTTCCTTTATTTAACCAGGTAAACCCCATTGAGATCTAGATCTCGTTTTCAAGAGGGACCTGGGCAGAAGTCTGCAATAACACACATTTTATTGGGTTGTGGGATGAAGCCAGAGACCCAGGGAGAATTTACCTGCTTCTTATTTAATCAAGAAAATAAGGAGATATTAGTCTTTTTTGAGAAATGGAACAAAAAAAAAAAAAAACAAGTAAAAATGGGACAAATTGGGCAGCGCTATTTTTTCCCCCTTTCTTACGCGACTAAAATGCAGACAGGAAATATGTAGAATCAGGTACGCAAGGATTTATTGAAAACATAAAGTTCACTTGCAGAAACCATGAATGAAATCACCCAAAAACAAAGGCGACAACCGAGGATCTAAAGTACTGAAAAGTAGCAATGACTGACATGGAGACCAGGTGACCAAGAACCAAACAAAAGCAGACATAATAAGCAGAAGAACTTACAGCTGTGCATCTTCTTGTGCAAATAAAAGCTAACAAGCCAGTCGTGGGTTTATCAGAATCCTCCAAATGTCGTGTCAAAGACACGAAGCCACGCTTCCTAACATTCCATTAACATGGCTGGAAGTCAATGAGGCTGAAATTCGGCCTTGACAAATGTTTTTACACAGACCTTGAACTTATTTTTGAAGCAAGGTGTGGTAAGACAGAGAAGCTTAGTGCTGTGTCGGTGGATGTTCAAAGAAAGGTCACATTATGGCCGGGAGAGAAAAAAAGATCCTGACCTTTGCATCGGTGTCTGGATATGACTGTCGTCTGCTGAGGGATTAAAAAGCGACCGAATCCTGCAGATACATTTATGACGCGTGTGAAAATCATGAAAGTATTTCAGCCTGATATGCATTACACAATTATAGAAACTGTGCAAGTAAGGACTGAAACAGCAGCCCAGATTGATACAAAAGGTGAGACAAATATCAGTCTCACACCTTGTTGCCAATCCTAAACACACTTTTGTTTGCTTTAGAGAGAGAAAATATCACAACATTGCTTTCCTGCCTTTTCAAACCACTGGCTTTTCCAGCCATTACCGAGCCGAGAGGATGCTGAGGGAGACGGGACTGAGAGTTCAGACAGATCTCAGCGTCTACACAGGGGATGAACCTATTTTAAACCTTTTCACACATCTTTACCAGGGGTCCTAATGGCTGCAGAGCCAACAATGAGAAGAGGAAGTCAAACGGCTAATTCAGGAAGCACTACACAACACGTATCAGCTGTGATTGTAGCAGATCGGAGCGGTTTGCAGATGAGTGAGGAGGTCAGCCCCTCTACCTCTGAGGCCACGCTTCTCAAAACGGAAAAGGTGGGTAGTTTCCTATGAGTAGAGAGCCACCAGCTGCATTTTTACTCAGAATTGCGCAAATTGAAAGTACGAAAATAGATATGCTTTATGGAAACACACCAATTTCAAAGAAATTCACATTTTCGATAAAGATTTTGCGCTGACATGAGATGGTTTTTAAACCGTAGTGAAATAGATATATTTCACAAAACTGCAACAGAAGCACTTTTTTCACGTCACGAGTCACATGACCAACACCTTGATGTCACTACTGGCGAAAACAACAAAGAAGACGGCAGGAAGAGGCAGAAGGACGACGTTTGCAGCTGGTTCCACCACAGCTCTCACAGCGTCACAGTCAATCCATCCTGTTGAATTCATAACTTGCAGGACTTCTTTTAGAAAATGGCCGACTACAATTTCCCCAAAACAGCGCATATGTAGTCACTTTCAAGTAGGCGGGGCTTGTCGCTCCAATGTCTGAATAAGACCCTGACGCCTCCTCTGATTGGCTCAGAAATGATGAGCGCTAGCGTCATGGCGGAATTTTGAATTTATCTCATAACTGTTTACTGCAATGATTTATTTATTTTTTTACCACTTACTGTGTGAACAAGCTTATTAACGTGTGATTTTAATTAGATTTCTTATTTAATGGAAACACTAACTAAACAAATTATTATTATTATTTTACATTAGCAGAAGAGCAACTTGTAGACATTTGTAATGGAAATGCAGCTACTGGTATATTGAAATGTGTAATAAAGTGATGGAGAAGCATCATTTTCTTGTGGCATCATATCTTCTTAAATCATTGTAATAAAACGCACATCATGTAATTCACCTATGAATGGTAACTAAAACAACCCACCAGGTTAAAACTAATATTTGTTCACTAAATTCCATCAATACAGGCTGGTATAAAATGTAAAAATAGCATTTCTCTCCCACAACTTAGGTGACAAAAGGTTGCCTGAGGGGAGAAAATTAATCATCAGACTGTAATTTATTAGGTAATTTTGTGAAAAGGGAAAGTGTGGCGCATTGTAACAACAGGCAACTGGCACCTTTTCCACACACACGAGGAGCAGGGTTTTGAGAAATAAATGGTTGTTGTTCAAATCCTTAAATGATAATATTAAAGTTATAATAACGGCATCAAACGCTGCAATTCAGTAGCACCAGGTGACTCTATTGATAGCAACACCTTTTCTTTTTTTTTTCCACTTGGCACTAAAAAAAAAAAAAAAGGTCTCTGGTGTTTCAGAAACAGAACAAAGATCAACTTAAATGTTGCCGGGTGAAACTGAGTGGAGGATTATATCCGTTCTTTTGCTCGCATCTACAATTCATTTATGTTTATGAGGGAAAAATACTGGCTGAACGTTCAGACTGCGTTTCTAAGGGATTTTAACAGCGAAGTAGGACAGAGTACTTTATGGAGCGTCTCATTCACCCACGCCCTCCCACACAGATCTGTCACACCAAGCATCGGCCGCGGTGTTTGGAACAATTTAGGGGCTCGCTGGTTCCTTCGAGGACACTTTGACACGCAGGCAGAGGAATCCTGGCATTAAACCGCCAACCGTGTGATTAATCCACGAGGTGTTCCCCTTCTGCAGGCATGGCCATGGAGCCCACAGCCAGAGGATGCTACGCCGCCCCCTAACAGGTTGGTATTAGCGGCAGCAGAGCAGACGAGGTGAGGAAAATGAGAGAGGGAAGGAGACAGACATGCTCCTCTCTGTACTATACTGCTTCTAAAGCATCCACTATGAAGAGCTATCAGGCAATAATTACAGATGGATTGAGTCCCGGGTCTGCCAGATGATACCTTTCTCAATATGTGAGGTGAATACAAGTTGATCCCTGTTCCTTTTAACCTTCGCAATGGTGCATCGAATTGGAAACATCTTTAGTCCTTTTTGAAAAAACACTTCAAGTAGACACCTTCTGGGCTCTCTGTGTGTTCTCTTAAATGACTCACTCACCAACCCAGGCCCTGAGACTCATAACAACGGACTTATGAGTGGGTGAGCCGGCTTTGTGGCTCACCAATGTTGTGATGTATGGCATGTGTGTGTGTGTGACCAGCCGACTGGGGGATTGAAGACAAAAACACACATTGGGACCTATGTTGGCACATCTCATATCTTCTGATTGATATACATTTGACAGGTCGGGGTGTAGAGCATCAAGACTGCATGAACTGGACTTCAGCCATGGATAATTACTGCCTCTTCTGTGAAAGTTCAAAAATAACTGAAGACCCTGAGGACACAACATGTCCAACACAAGTCATTTTGCCTATTGCTCTGCACTCACACCTTTCAAGCCCTTGGTTGGCTTCTCTTTTAACTTTAAAGGTCTGTTCACACCAGCCCTGTTTAGCCCGTTTTAACCAAACTCTGCTTCATCTACAAACATGAAGCATGTTTGTAGATGCCCCTCTACCTCTGAGGCCACGCTTCAGAGGCCTCAGAGGTAGGCCTCTGAAGCCAGAGGCCTACCTCTGCAGAGGCCTACCTACTTTCATCACTTGTCTGAGAAGACATAAACATGGCCAGAGAGGCACAGAATAAATAGCATGATGATGAGTGTCGGACTGAGGTAGGCCTCTGGAGAGGCCTACCTCAGTTTGTCCATCCTCTGCATATGGACAAACTGAGATGTGGGTCTCAGTTCAGTTGTAGCGAACTCTGGTTCGGTTTGAATGCATATGTGAACGCCAAGCTGACCAGGGACGGCTTCAAAAGCATTTACCTAGAGTGCAAGGCTTTCTGGGTAAATACAACCCAAACAAATGTGATTCTAGCGCTAGTGGAAGAAATGGCTCATGGTTGTTTACCAAATACAAAAGAGAAATCCCAAAACTGCTAAAATCTGATGCTACTCCATTTTTGTTAACATTTTGCAATTTTGGTCCCCAATCAAACTGACTCTAACACCACAGAACTCTTCATGCCATAGATTTCATGGCCTCTAAAACAAAGATTTTGGTTCATATCAACATGATGGCATCATATTGTTGGTGCAAATCTGTTGGCTGCTCGTGTCCATGAGTCCACCACAACTCCAGAACCTCCCTATTAGACTTGGACCTGGTGACTGTGGAGGCCAGTGGAGTACAGAGAACTCTTTATCATGTTCAAGTGACCAGTTCAAGACACCAACACACCTCCACCCTCAGTATGGACTGTTAAAACAGGGAAAGATGCATCGTGTCAAATTCTACTCTACTACAATTCTGTCCAACCTTCCACAATGTAGTCATTGATTCATGTCATAGCATTTGGATGCAGTGCCCAAGTTTCATCATTACATTGACTTTGATCATCAATGCTACAGCCACACCAGCAACCAAATCCCCATAGCACAGCAGTGGACAGATGCTAGTTTGTTCTGGTTTGAAAATCTCAGTTTGACTTGTCTGCACATTTTTATCTTATCTGATTATAGAACTTTTCTACAACTTTTCTACAAAATGCATCGGTTCTGTCAAAACAGCTGCAAAGGCTTTGAACCAAGTTCTTCCTTCTTGGCTGAAAGCCATCTGAGACCCACTTCACTGTAGACGGTGGCTGTGCTTCAATTACAAATGAGCTCAAATCTTTGACACAGTAGAAGACGGAAACATAAAGGAAGAAAAATTAACTCAAATCTTTGAGCCAGAGACTCAAAACAGATGCTAAGATTTGCAGTTTGAGTCAGAACCCAGATTAATCTGTTCATGGAACTTCACGATTTTGCTTCATCTATTCATCTGTTTTCCATTAAATGTGAAAACGGACATAATCCTTTTCTGCATTCCAGGTAAGTTTGGCATTTCTTTTCAGTCTGGCCACAAGAATCTAAAATAAAACATCAACATTTCCAAATTTCAATCCATTGACTGCAGTACGCTGTGGGCCAACTTAAGTAAAATGGTTGTTCAGTGTAAAAGGTTCAATGAGACTCAAAGAATAAAACTGGGATGCAGGTTATGCTACGTGTACAGGCAAAAAGTTACAAAAAAAACCCTTAAAATTTAAATACAGACACAACTTACTAGAGACACATTTTGCTTTAATTGAGAGCCCTGATTAAAATAACCTAAGAAATACAATTATCACTATGAAATTACACTACACAGTATTGTGTTTTGGGGGAAAAAAAATTAGCAGTGCCCTTTGTATACTAGCAAATCACTAAATTAATGATCCCACTTAAATAAGAATATTTTTCCTAATTACTTTTCTACACACACATACACCCACACACACACACAAACACACACACACACCAAAGAAATGAGGATGACTTTATTGTTTTTTTTAAATCACCAAAGTGGGAAAAAAGGAGATGAGTAAAGACCCATACAACTTTGCATCCAGGGTTTCAAAAGAGTTTCCAGGTTTATTTACCCACTTTAAAACTTTCACAGCTCTTTAAAGCTGCAGAAGCAGTCAGCTGACCCACCGATGGCACAGAGAAAGTTTTGTACTCAGACAAGGATGTGGGGCAAAAGAGCAGCTTCTCGTTTAGCCCACACTGACAAATTTTATTTATGCTTTTTCTAAAAATATACATTTCTTGAAAAATAAGACAACAAAAAGTCCAAGTGGCACATATAGATGAGAGCCAACCTGAAGGTCCTGCATACGGAGAACATTTATGACATCAACAATGAGACGGTTATAGAAGTGGAACAGAAATGCTCTTCCACTTCCACATCAGGAGCACCGATAGATTTCTATCTATTACAAATGTCCGCAAAAAGACATTTTTGCAATTGTAGTTTCCATGAAACAAGAAATGAAATTAAAATCACACGCAAATAAGGTTGTTCATGTTATAAGTTATTAAAAATAATGGCAGCGTGATCAGTTATATGAGATATATCCATAATCATCTATCAGCCAATCAGAGGAGACGTGGCATCTTATTCAACATGTTTCAATGACTCAACTTTTTATGAACTGTGTGATGCTGTGAGAGCCAGAAAAAAAAAAAACAAGTCTTCTTCATCCTTTCCGGCAGTAGTAACAGCCTGTTGTGGATCATGTGACTCATGTTACGTGAAAAAAGTGTTTCCATTGCAGTTTTAGGAAATTCAAGGTTCTCTTCTTTTTTCTTTTTTTTTTTTTGGCGTATTTATCCGTAATGCATGTTTACCTAAATTACATTCACATGTAAAGCTTCATTTAACTAAAAGAAAAAGGAAAATTCAATTAGTGCTATTAGAGGCTTACAAAGTAAATTTCTGAAATTGGAGAAGGTTCTTGAAAATAATCTTAAATATTCCCTTTCTTAGTCTTATTTAGGGAACGTTTAGGGAACATCTATATTTGTATGCAGTGTAAGTAAAGGTAAGTGAAAATCAGCACAAAGCTGTTCTTTCCCATTCCTCCTCTGTCCCGTCCACCTCTCACCGTCGGTGTCCTGGTCTCTGTGATGCTCTAACCTCACGTTGTGCTGCCACTTCCGTGAAAACCGACGGGGTTCCTGCTATCGCTCACAATTACAGGCGCCGACGTGAAAACAAACGGATGACAAACGGCTCGGTTGTGATAAGAGGGACGAGATGATTGCGTTTATGGTTACTGAATTTGGCCTCGCAGGTTTTTGATCAATTATTTCCATGATTATGCAGCAAACTAGCAGGGCACAAATCCGATTTGTTTCACTTTTATTTTTTTTTTTAACACTACATTGTAATTTCAAGGCCTTATAAATAGGACTACCTGTGCTCAGACATTTTTTTTAACCCACAAGTAAATATTGAGCAACAAAAGGCAGCGTAGAGCTGAAATGCTGTTGGATGTCCATGTGATGAAGCACCAAGCAGGACATTATGGAAATCGTCCTACTCATCATGCTCTGGAGGTCCATCACAGTGCTGTCTTGTGGAGGCCAGGCCAGTCTGCAATGCAGCCATTATTCCAATCTGTCCATGAAATGTACTTTATGCTCAGCGTTTCTTTCATAACTCAGCAGGAGTTATTTATTCATCTATGGGGTTTTTTAATATTATTTTTCATGTTGGTTATTTACCGACTCTGCCAGTAATTGCTCAGATGAGATGGCTCAATAAAAGCCTGCTGGGTCATCACCCAAGCTTATTCAACACCCATGTGGGGGTTGAAATACTTACCAGCCACTGAGCGTCTCTCTGCTCCCATTCACTTCTGCTTTTTGTCCCTCCTATTGTGGATTTGAACTAATCTGAGGCTTTTCACAGGTAAAGGCAGCAGCTCATCGAAAGGCTGATGGGTTACAGCGGCATGCAGGCTGAATGGGGGAATATTTCAGTCAGTGCTCAATAACAAAAAAACACTCACTTGTTTGGATATGAAATATCAAAGCTTTCATTTTTAAGAATACAGATATCTAAATAAACACAAAGACTTTCAACACCTCCATCCATCCTCTGCAGATTATTCTGAGGTTGAGAGGCAGCAAAGTCCCGTTACCTCCTCTAGGTCATCCGGTGAGAATATGAGATAAAGCTTAATGAAGAAAAATAAGACACCCTGTGAGACAGGGTGTTTAATACACAAGCTACTGTAAGTATTAGGCTTAAAAACTAAATACTTAGCTCTAAACTAAATATTTATTTTCCAAACTAAATATTTATCTTTAAACTACATATTTTTTCATCCTGAATATTTCGTTGGCAGGTTTGCCAGCTATTTAGTTTATTTGGGTTTCTACCTACCTAAATTTTGTCTGTTTGTGTGACCTTTGTTTCTAAGGATTTTTTATTACCATCTTCCACTATTGCTGTTTGGATCACAGATCCATGGTATCGTTCATCCTTCTCTCCTTTCACATTGACTGCTAACAAAATTGGACAAAGTCTGATGTGCCACAGACTTTTCAGAGATTGTACATTAGCGTCCGCTGGCCTTTTCCAAAGACGATTCAGAACCTCATCAAAAAGCTAATTAAGGACAGAGACTTTGGTAAAAGTTGTCAGCTTGTTAAAACCTGCACAGCAGCACAAACAGAAAACAAGGTTAGCCCTGGTTATAAAAATATACATTTTGAGTAAAGAAGCGTGTGGTAAGATGCCACCAGAGACAGACGGTTTACGTTTCAGCTGTGAGCGCCACGTTAATGTACTTCACTGCATGGAACGGTTCTAATTAGCAGCATTACAGCCGCTGCTTATCTCTGGCCACCAACACGGGAACATTTCCGCTTGAGACGTGATTGTGACATGAACTCAAAAATTCCCAGTGCGCTGTTTAGCTAAGGTATATTTGCCATCCTGAAGCACACGCAGCAATTATGTCCAATACGGCTGAAACAGCGAGGGAAATCAAGAGCAGCTTTACACTCTAAAACGGGAATAAAGGAGGGAAGAAGGGATTTTATATGCTGGAGACAGCCAACTTATTGGAAGCCATTTAGCTGTAGATTAAAAGCAGCGTTTGGCTGCTGTCTGATTTGAAAAGGCAAACCTGTTTATCCACCACTGGAGATCCGTTCACAACAAAGCAAGACTTCTGTCATGCAGAAAGATTAAAATGTCTTAAGAAGCGACTCTAAAACAAAACAAATATTCTTCATTCGTTCAGATTGTAAAGATGTGATCAGACTTAGTGGGAGAACGATGAGGAGAAATATGATTTCTTACTTTCTTTGTCTTACATGTTCCCACTAACCAAACATTGAGCTGTTCTCAACCAGTGCAGAATTGCACCAGAAAACAAAAGACACAGCAGAGGCCAGAATAAACTGTGTGACTGACAGATTTATTCCCAGATAAAACCCTCATCTCTGTGTAGTTTCATCACAGATCAGGCAATGAACGGAGCTAAGCTATTAAATGTTGCATCAATGCAAAGCAGGCTGGGAAGGGTTAGTATGTCAGCTCAAAAAAAAAACAAAAAAAAACTTAGTTTTGTACATCGACGGAGGATTCTACAAACAAACCTCCAACTTCGCCCTGTCTGCACGATTCCTCCCTGAAGAGTCGGACAGACCAAGAGGTTTATATCAAACGTTTAGCCTTCACAACAAAAAGTTTGTTCTTAATTTGAAAACTCTGAGCTGTGCAAAATATCACTAGCTGTATTTCCATTGCAAATGGGCAGAAAACTTTGTCGATATTCAGCTAACATTGGAAAAACGCAGCTCTGCAACTGCGGTGTTTCTGTTAAATAAGAAAAACAATTAAAGTCACATGTAAATAAGTTTGTTCATGTGATAAGTGATTAAAAAACATGCCGCATCGTCAACTTCCTACCACTTCTTGTTGTCTTCTTTGTCATTTCCGCCAGTAGTAACATCTGGTTTTTGATCACGTGATTCGTGTGATGTGAAAAAGGTGTTTTCATTGCAATTTTGCAAAATACACTGATTTCATTACAAGCACAAAATTGCCTCCTCCTGGAGGAAAAACCTTTAACTGAAAAACATGAGGTTTTTCGAAGTGAAGTTTTCTTAGCGGAAATTTGCTCATTACCACTAAGCAAATTTTATTTTGTAATTCAAATTTCTGCAAATGTGTGCTCAATGGAAACACTGATACTGTTTTATCTAGAAATTTAGGAATAGCAAGAGCAGCAAACATTCACTGAAAGGCTTAATTTTATGCCTCAGGCTGATTGTTAAGTACGGTAGAGGACTTGTGATCCTGTGGGCCTACCTTCTCCTCTAAAGGCACTGGAACTGTGTCAGAGTTCATATCTTTAGAAACTCGAGACTTGTGGCCAAAAACCTGGTGGACTCAATAAGGAAACTGATAGTCGATCACTATTGGTTCTCTTACTAGAACAATAATCTAAATCTTGACTTTTCTTCTGAACATTTCTTGCATCTCACCTCTGGACCCTTCAAGCACATTGGAGGGTGGAAGATAAACACTTAGAGGGTGTGTATCAGACTGCATCTTCCAAGTGTTTATCAACGTATTCATATCATATTCTCTGTTATGATGAGTGTTGGTGATGAGGACCCAAATGCAGCAGGCTGAGCAAAAATTGTACAAAAATCAAAGGGAATCCAGGGGGCCAGAGAAGAACAAAAACACATCAACCAGGAACCAAAAAGCCAGCAAGAAGAACAAGGAAGTCACAGGAAATAACTGGGTTTAACAGGATTCCACAAGAGGAACCAGCAAGGAGTGACTGAGAATAAGGTTGAATGCTGAACAAAAGAGTTGGGCTGATGAGCTACTGGGTTGCGGTGTGGAGAGAGAGAGGAAAGGGAAGTGAGGAAAAGGGAGCGAGGTCGAGCACACTGGAGTCTAGAAAATCAATCTAACAAAAATAAGTAGACATCACAGAAACTAGAGTGGGTAAGAAATGAACCAGACACAAGAAATCAACATAACTTAGAATCACAAAGGAGGAGCAGAAGTAAAAATAGATATTCTCTTGACTCAGCAATACTGTGACAACACTGTGTTAAATCCCAGAATAAAGTTACCCAGAGCTTCACTCTGTCACTTTGTCCTTTGCATTGCTCTCATCTTTCCTGTCCTTCTCTCCCTTCTCTCTTCGACCCACCGTACTTTTCGCTCACAGCCTTTACTCATACTGTGAGTCACCTTCAGAAATGTGTTTCTTTGTCTGTCTCCGTTTCCGACCCGACCCGACCCGACCCGCTCACATTACCGTCCTGCCGCCTCTGCTGCTCTCGGACAGCTGGCAGCAGGTGCTCTCCTACCTGCTGAGCGCTCATTCCTGGACGTCTCCTGATTATTCAGCACCATTATCAGTCGGTTGTGTTTGCTGAGTACTATCATGTTGGTTACCACTAAGTAGTCCCCCAGCAACCAAGCTCCAGTCATAATCTGTAGATGTGGTCAGGAAGTAAAACAGTTATGGACTAAAGCAAGAGACACCACAGACTGTGAGGTACATTGTCAATGCTCAGTGTGGCTCACCGGATAATGAAATGACAAAACTTCTTAAAAAAGAAAAACTACCAAAATAATTTGAAACCGAGTTAGAAGCTCTGAATTGAACAAAAAATATTTTCCTATGATGATCACGCTAAACACACCAGATACTAGGTTCCCATTCCCATTGATGGACATGCTAAAAAGCCACATAACTGCCTCAGGGTGCAACTGGTAGATTTAAAAAATTTACTACAGGTGTTTGTCCCCTGTGGTCCACATATCCATATCACCCACAGCAAAAACTGCCTCTGGTAAAATAAAATAAAAACAACGTCCACATCGCAGCTTAATGAAAGCCAGAGGTCAAAAACACAGATGGAAAGAAACTAAGAGAGACAGCAACATCTCCTTTACTGCTTTTCTTCTTTTTTTCATACTAAATGATACATTCTACAAAGATGCAGCAAGATATTCAGTTCTGCAATCAAGGGAGGCTGAGAAAGGAGGCTGAGAAAGTCAGCACTGCTGGGACGGCTGGACCCGCCGCATCCTTTTCCTGCCCCTCTCGGGGAAACCAGGGGTACTTCCACAAACAAAACACAGACCAGAGCATCTCTGCAGAGCATGGTGTTTGGTGGAGAGTTGAATGGCATTAAAGAACAAGTCCAGGAGGATGGGGGAAGTGATAATGTGGCGCATTCAGTTGATCTTTCAGAAAGGGAAAACCAGAAATAGAACATTTCTGAAGGTCCGATCAGGACGGCTTGAATCACAGGAGACATCAGAGTCTCTGTGGTCGTCCGCCTCCAAAGTCTTAAGAGTCGACACATGAAGCAGGTTGAGCTGCTGCGTGTGCGTGGGACGGGTCGAGCTCATCACCAGGACTACGCAAAGTTCAGACTTCCAGACTGTTTACCTCGGCTCAAACACGGCCGTGAAAAACTTACAGATTCCTTTTGTTTTGCTTTATTTTATATTTTCCTGCAAACTTAGATGTTTCAGATCAACGAACACAATTTCTTGCCACATAAAGAAAACTGGAGGAAAGAGAGATTTTTGATTTTTGAAGCATAAAACATCAGAGGGGTTAAATATTTTTGTACATAAACATGCTGCTGCTGAACGGAGGAACCAATCTACTTGTACTTGACTTTTTATGAAGTATGAAGTGCCAGAAATTAATTTTTCTTTATTAAAAATATACAGACAAAAATTAGAAAACACATAAAGATGACAGGAAATAGTTGCAGGATGTTGGCGTGATTTTTAATGACTTATCGAGTGAACAAACTTATCTACATGAGATTTTAACTGTTTCTTATTGAATTTTCACACCGCAACTGCGACATTGTGTTATTTTGACATTAGCAGAATATCGACAACGTTTTGTAGTCGAAACGCAGCCAATGAGAATCTCTTCCACAGATTGTGTACACTGTAAAACATTTGAGCTGCGTTTAGTTGTTTCTACAATTATTCTGCTCTTTAAGTCAAAGAAATTTAGCAAGTTTTAGATTTTAAGCCTAAAGGTGTGAATTTGTGAAAGATAAACTTACAGTGGGGAGTTGTTAACTTTTTTATTAATGTTGTCAAACCTCCAAGAGTTGAATAAACCAGAGTTTTTAGGTTAGCACTTTAAGAAACTGAAAGAAGATAAAGACAGGAGTGGGAACTATTTCCCAGAGTGCTTAGCGGCATGTTTTCGTGTCCTGTGAGTGAGATGAAAGTGTGTTACATTGATATGACTATTATCTGTTATTAAGGGAAATGTTTTTAACAATTTGCAATTTCCAGTTTGCAAACGTTGCTCACAAACACTAAATGTTTGAGCTAAATTCATTGAGATGTTTAATAAAATTCATTATCAGACCAAAAGTTTTATTTATGCAATTTGAAGCAAGAATTTAAATGATTATAAAGTAAAAGTAGAATCATTGCAATGCAATTTAAGTCAATAAGAAAATTGTTCTGGTTTTAACCCAGAAATTAAAGTTCATGAAGTTGACTTAACAACAAGAGACAAGTTGTCTAAACATTGTTTTTTAAGTCCATTCATCTTGAATTGTGAGTTTTAACTTAATGCTGCAATTTAAACCAAATAATTATTTCACAATATGCAAGAAAAAAAACCTGCCCTCACCAGTTAAAGAGCCACATTTCTTTATTATTTTCTCTCACGATTGTGAGAAAATAATATGTCTCTTGCTGTAAAGTCATCTTCACGAACTTCAATTTCTGGGTTAAATCCAGAACTATTTTCTTATTGATTTAAATTGCATGGACTTTCATTTTCAAGTTAAACCAACTTCAAATGTTTTACAGTGTCGTGTTTCCTCAGGTCGTCTCTGACTTTCACTGAAGTTTGTTTGATGATGTGAAACAGAAAAGCTAAATAAGAAAAGTGTCAGGAGGTGAACACATTTATTACTCTTCATTACAAATGCTCCATCATCGAGATCATTTTCCACTTGTCAACTCAAGTAAGAGTCCTGCATGAACAGAAATACTCCGATGACTGCAGGGGGGTTTTGGTATCAGAGATAAACAAAGGACTGAGTACACAGAGCTGGTGGACAACTTCATGACATGGTGTGGGACACAGGAGGGGTTCAGTCCAACTTTGGTTCATCTTTGTGCCTAATGGATCCTCCTATCTGCAGCAGAGCCTTATTTACTCTGCAGAAAGTTTCCTAATTTCCTGAAGGAGTTTGTGATGCGAGTTCCCTTTAATTGGATGGGAAATAAATCCTTGGTCAGCAGTTAAGAGTTTAGATTGAGAGCACAGTCTGCCCAGCACAACACTTAGAGCTACATACTGTTTTCAGAACCAGGCAGGAGATGGCTGGCTGACTGGAGACAGTCGGTCAGCAGTGGGTGTGAAGGAAAAGAAAAACGCTAACTCCTCAGTCTTAAAGTTAAATTGGTCCCTGAGCAGGAGCCATCACCTCACAGCTGCCTGGCCGAGCCATTCAAGCAGCTTGCCCAAGCTGAGACGATTTCTTATTCATTTAGGCAAGGAAAAAATAAATTACGCAGCGGAGATAAGCATGCACCTTAATTGGTGTACTGAAGAACCTGCATTCATAGCCCTGGTGGCGTGTTATGAGGGTTTTTGGTGTCCGCAGAGAGGCGGGTCCATGTCTGCAGCTGTATGTTGACGCCATGTTTGGTTAAATCCTTCACTCAGCTACAGCTGGCAAAGCTAAAATCCACACCAGCTGCAGAGCAGAGGAAAGCAACAAAGCAGACGGAGGAATGGAAACAAGAAGTCACCGATCGTCACCCTTAGAGATGATCGCTGAAGGAAACTGGGACTTTTGGGACTGCTTCTGTACCGACCCATTGTTGTTTTACTTAAGCGGTTAAGATGAGTTCAGCTGCTTCTCGTGGCTTAAAGTCGTGACTAAAAAATGTTCAGACCAACAGAAATGTTTTTCTCAAGGCTTTTCTGCTTGACTGTTTTTTTTGTTTTCTTTTAGATTCTATTGTCAGATATTTGCAAGTTATATTTGAGTCCAGTACCAAGCACTTCACAAGTGATAAAAACATTTTTCTCAATAAGTCTAGAAAAATAAATCAACATTGAACAGTGTGGTCATTTCTTTTTCTTTTTTTTTTTTTTTTAACACTTTTGCAGTCCAATCTGGTATAATGGGTATCAGCTTTTGGGTCAAACTCCGGTCTGAAAGCGACTCCTGCCTTTCTGTCTTCCATTGAACTCACAATGTCCCAATTAGTCTCACTCTGCTTTCTGAGATTTTAGACATCTTAAAGGTTGGACTTTATCAGCACCATGACGCTCACACACCGTCTAGAGAGCAAGAGAACATCATTAATCAACACCATCTGAAGATGCTTCATTGAATATAAGGGATTCTTATAGCAGTTCTATCTTTTCATTTGCTGAAAAGTGTTTTTTTTTTTTCCAGACACTTTCTGGACTCTTTTGGACTTCCTCCATCTATTTTCACCTCTTGAACATGTAAGTCCTGAATCCCTTCTTACCAGCAGCTAAGCCTGTCGCACTAAGCAATTAATCAATAAATCACATGATAAATTATAATGACCTCTATGGGTTTCTTTCTGATTATTTTTTGAAGGGCGATTTTGTTTACACAGATGTCATAACACAATTCATTGATATTTTTGATTATAAGCGACTTTTACTTATTGTCTTTGGTTGTCTTGTTTTATTTTGGAAGTTTAAGATATAGTCCAGTTCCTGTGTGAAGTGTTCCTTACAAATCAAGGTTTATTGGTCTTTGAGAGCATGTACTTGCATTATTATGCCGATATTAACATGTTACTTGAAAATGATCTCAAATGGGACCAGTGAGCAATATGGACTTAAAGTTTTATCACGATGTTTTGTGGTATTATTGTGATAATGACAAAAGGGATTAGAACTATTTGTTATTTTTGTTTTTAGCTTATAACCTGGTGGGGTGCAAGTAAAGCCTGGTGACCCGCCAGGCTTAGAATACACAGAGGGAAACTCTGAAACTAGAATCAATACAAAGGAAACAAACAGTAAAACCTGAAAACCTTCAGCCGTCACTGTGTTTACTTGCTCCTGCTTGAAAGGAAAGCTTAGAAGAAGTTTGTTATATTTGATGAGGAAAGTTAGATGAGGCAGGAAGAAAGCAGGGCGTCTCTTCACACCTAAAGTGTAATCCGTTACCTTTCTTTGAGGCTGAGAAACAGATTGTTTCTTCACCCCTACCAAGCTGCAGGCTAAAAACCTTCTACCAGGGGACAGATTGGAGTCTACAAGAGCAGAATATATAAGAAACGGATTGATGTGGCAACAAAGGATTAAATGAAATGGTAGCCGGGGAATGCTGCTGGTTTTTCTTCATCAATAACAAAAAGACAGGAAGCACAAGTGGTTCTGTTCAAATCAATTGATACCTGTAATGCCCCGTTTTAAAGTACAGAAGAAATTTTTTTCAACAGTTTCAGGTGTTTTTTGTTGAGTAAAACATTCAACAACTTCACTCAGTGTTCATTTACGTAGCTCTGTATAGAAATGTTTGCCTTTGTGGATGTTGAATCTAAAATGCTGCAGTACAAAAACACAAAATCTGAAAGTATTCCAATGCAAATATCTTATCACTCTTCAAATAAGATGAAACTAACTTACAAATAACTTTTCAGGAAGCTAGAAGAGTTTGTGTTAAATCAATAATTCCCTAATGTTGATGAAAAAGTACTAGTTCCAATGGTAGATTATTTTACTTATATAGCCTAACATGGCAAAAATATCTTTTTATCGGCGAAATAATCTGACAGTGGAACTAAACACAGCAACCGATTCCTGACTAGAAGAAGGAATTGCAACTTTCTGTTCTAGGGAATAATCCCTGCTATGATGAGTTTTGGAGATTTTAAAGTTTTTATCATAAAAACACACTGGAGCAGAAAAACGCCTCCTCAGAAATCATTGATGCCTCTTTGATGCCTTTGAAATGTTGAGAAAGATGCGGAGAGTTTTGTGAGTGCAACTGAAAGGGAGGATGGACAGGAGGTGGTTCTCAAGGGCTACGCTACATTTCCTTGGTCTTTCATCATCACTGCATTATGACAGTTACCTCAGTCTGAAAAGAAATCAATGAGGAAACCTGCTGTGTTCACACACACACACACACACACACACACACACACACACACACACACACACACACACACACACACACACACACACACGCCTGCATGCAGGAAAACACAAAGGTCTGGAAGTTTTTGCGTGATCTAAGGCGGGCACATCGTTTTCCTAAAGCTGCTCCAACGCAGCACAGTGATCATTGGTCACAACTCAAACCAGGAGCCCTTTCTCTCCCCTCTGACAGTGACCCCGAGCCAACAGGAGGCCCTTGAGGAAGTGAAGCGTATTGCTGTGTTGACAGGCAGCTCTTAGTCTGTGTGACACGCAGAGCTCTGATCCCCTCGGCTTCAGCCGGGGGCGGCCATGAAAGACGAGGGGCTAAAATGGAAATGATGTAAGAACCCATTACCCTGAGTCGCTTACACGCAAACACACGCACACACACACACACACACACACACACACACCCAAGGATGCACATACACCGTTAAACACACACACTCACTAAAATGTGCTTACGAAATCAAGTGTTTCACAAGGGGGATGAAACAAAAGAAAATTAAACTTTCAACTTGCCTTCGCTATAGGAAAAGCATCTAAACAGCGAAGGCTAATCATTACAGCTCACTGGTAGCTTGTTCTTCTCACTGTTTCATACTTCTCAACTAGATTTCTGGTTTCTGTTTACATATTTCTTTTTTTTTGCAGGTGAAAACAAAGACAGTCTCCCTTCAGGTACAGACTTGCACTTTTCAGTAATGACTGGAATTAATTCGATTCAAGTAAGGCCTTGGGGTGTATTGACTGTATTGTTGCCTCACATGGGGCAACTTTAATTATTCTTAACATGCCAATATTTGAGTCTCGGGTGACAAAAGACGGCAAGCAATCCTGTGGTCAATACACGCCGCCTGTGAGTCAGCATGCAGCACAGCAGCTGGACCCAACGCGAGCAAAACAAAAAAAAAAACGGACATGAGGAAGCATGAGGTCAGCCAGTTTAAATCTGGTCTGATACAAGTCAAATTATTGCTTTTAGGCTTATGAACCCCATTTTCAGGGAAGAAAACACTGTAATGCCTGAAGGAGACAAAGTTTTGCTCTGGCTTCAGTTCTTTCAGGATTTCGGAGGCACAACTACAACTCATTTAGACGAGGAAGATGGACGGAGCTAAATACCAGGCAAGGCTTACAGCAGGATGTTCAGAGATGCTGCTTCCAATCGGACCGACCCTGTTTTGTTCTGAAGAGGAGAACGGGACAAAAACATCTAAATGTCCCGAGCTAACAGAGACTTCCAGATGTGACAGCAGCTAAAGGTATTTCTATGAAGTACTGACTGACAAAGCTGAAGGTAAGTACATCTAAAACCATCTACAGCTGCGTTCCCACTGACCATATCGAAAATAAATAAATGCTTCATGGAAACACACCAATTCTTTTTTGATAAAACGTTTTGTTGCTGGTGTTTTTTTATCTGGCGCAGCATGTTGTTAATGACTTATTGTGCCAACAAACTTATACACATTTTTAATTTAATTTCTTATTGAATGGAAACATCACAATAGCGTTTTTTAGACAATGGTGAAGTTGCAACGGAAACAGCTTATAAGTAACAACACTAAAGAAATAAATTGAAGACATATCCTGTCTTTACTTTCTTACTTTTTGTTGAGTTGCTTTAAAATGATAAAGAAATGTCTGCAGTTTTTAAATACAAGGACGTTGGAATGCAAGGTAACACTTTATTTGTACAAGACTGACATGTCACAAACAAGACATAACACCTTTAGTGAACATGAAAGAGTCGTCATAAATATTTATGACTGCTGTCATGAAGTGTCATTCGGTAAATAATGACACTTTTAATGTAAAGCTGCACTAAAAATGACATTAAAAGTGATAACGTTGCATTATTCGGTTAATTATGACACTTTTAATGCAGAGTTCCATTAAAACTTGAGGTAAAAGTCCGTTAAGAGTGTCAACTTCACATTAAAAATTTATTATTTAGTGAATGAAACTTCATGACAACAGTTGTAAACATTTATTCATTATTCATGTTCATAACAGGTGTTGCATCATGTTTGTAACAGAGTCACTTCAGTCTTATGCACACCCAGTTTTAACGGATACAGAGCAGTTATGATTATGAGATAATCAGATTTTTTACTTGGATCTTAAATAAAGGTTCTAACATATTGTTGCATAACAATTAATCAATCAATCAAATTTTATTTGTAGAGCACATTTCCTCAGCAAGGCATTTCAAAATGCTTTACATCATAACAAACACAAAAACACAAAGTCATGCAACATAGAATCAACAATGAAAACATGACATTAAATCAAGGTCCATCATTAAATATGTAATTGATGACGTTTCAAATACAATTTTAAACAGGTGGGTTTTTAGTGTTTCAGATGTTTTACAGTCTTCTGGAAGTTTGTTCCAGATTTGTGGTGAATAGATGCTGAATGCTGCTTCTCCTCGTTTAGTTCTGGTTGTGGGGATACAGAGCAGACCAGAACCAGAACCAGAAGACCTGAGGGGTCTAGAAGGCTGGTACAACAGCAGCAGATCTTATTGTGGTGTTGAGCCGTTCAGTGATTCATAAACTAACAACAGTATTTTAAAGTCTATTCTTTGAGCTACAGGGAGCCAGTGGAGGGACTTCAAATCTAGAGTGCTCTTTGTATAGCACGTTTCTCACTTCCTGGTTTTAGTGAGAACGCGAGCAGCAGCATCTGGATCAGCTGCAGCTGTTTGATTGATTTGTTGGACAGACCTGTGAAGACGTTGTTGCAATAATCAATGTGACTAAAGATAAACACATGGATGAGTTTCTCTAGATCTGGCTGAGACATTAGTCCTTTAATCCTGGAGATGTTTTTTAGGTGATAGAAGGCCGACTTTGTAACAGTCTTAATGTGGCTCTGAAGGTTCAGGTCAGAGTCAATCACTACTCCCAGGTTTCGGGCTGATCGCTGGTTTTTAGTTGTATTAACTGAAGCTGTCCATTGACTCTAGATCTATAACTCTAGGTCTTTCCTCTTTAGGTCCAAATGCCATCTGTCTGGCTAGTGTGGACATTTGATATTTTTGCAGCATTAACAAGAAATGAAAGATCCAGCACACAGCCCAGATAGATAATTCATACCTGGTAGACAAACAGTGAAGAGGAGCGTCTGTCTGTCTGTCTGTCTGTCTGTCTGTCTGTCTGTCTGTCTGTCTGTCTGTCTGTCTGTCTGTCTGTCTGTCTGTCTCTGTCTGTCTGTCTGTCTGTCTGTCCAGAAAACCAGCCCAGCACAGCGCTACATTAATATTCCAGCCCTAAATTGTCTCAGATCTAACGGTGCATTTACAAACCCCTCTACACGTCTCCTTTCTCCTCTGCTAAGTTGCGATGGAAACCTGTTCTTTGAGTTAACAGCTTCAAACACACACAAAAAAAGAAAAAAGTGTCAACAACAGATTTAGCTGTCAGACTTCAGTACTGAAAAAGGCCACAGGCACCCAGAGTGCTCATACACAGAACGGACGGAGAGCCGGTGGGGATAAAGCAGAAATGATTCTGTGGGCTCCGGGGCTCAGAGTGGGGAAGAAATCAAAGTGTTTAATGTCTTATTGTCACTGGGAGGCACATGGTTGATATTAAAATTTTACGTCATTGTGTTGCAGTGCACAGGCCAGCAAATCAGCAAAGACTAGTTTGAAAGTTTGAAAGTCTTATTGTAAAAGCACAAGAGCAATTATTACACACACAGGTTTCATGTGAAAGTGGAACCTGTTGTCGTGGGAACTATTTTCCCCCTTGTTTCTGCGTTCTTTGGACGTTCTCTTCTTCTCCCGTCACAGCATCGACCTGCGCTCGCTCAGAAAGCAGATCATCAGAATTCCAATCCGCACCAAGAACACATGCACACACGAACCGGAGCGCTCCTGTGTGACGCTGCTTTGCTCTCACTCCATCCGACACCATCCACCCACAGCAATCTGCAACACTCCATCCCAGAACAGAGAGCGGGGAGCAAGCTAACCACAGCAGGTGAAATATGTCGGCGGGGCTGTGAACACAACCAGCGACAATCAAAACTGCTGCACAAATCATTCCTTGTGGGGCCCCTCCGGGGGCCCCTGAAAGCTCAGAGGAGACACTTGCCAATTATACAGTGGTTGTGTGAATCTATTTTGGTGACGAATCATGAAGACGTTTGAAGCCTTTTGATTCCAAACGGGCACAAACTAAGAAGACCAGACCACCTGTTTGCACACGGTCTCCTCACAATCAAAACAAAACATGGCTGCCAGCCTGAGAATCTAGTCACAAGACTGGGAGATAGTAAGAGAAAAAATAAAAGTCGGTATCATAGCAGCAGAAGAAAATATTTATATCCAGACTGTTGGATGAGTCTGTGACACGTGTGAAAGTATCAGCAGAGATGTAGAGTTAAAGGGGCAGTAATATGTCAAATCCACCTTTTTGACCTTTAAATCATATTATAATGTTATTCCCTCATACAAAACACACGTTTGACAAATTCTTTACTCTCCCATGGCAACCATTCAGCTGTGCAAAAAGCCTGGTTGGACCTAGCACCGCCTTCAAGGACAAAGCTCCTCCTCAGAGTTGCAGTTTCCACGCTTCCGCCTGGCAGAGAAACCCTCCCTCACTCAGCTCCTTCAGACTAGACAGCAGCAATTAGTAAACATCTGGTGGAACCACACATCTGCTGAGCTCATTATAGGAGCTACTTCTCAGTATAAAGCTGGTAAAAATGTTGTTAAAGGGTTAATAGAGGAGCCATGTTGGGATGACTTCCTGGAGGCGGAGCTTCAGAAAGAGCTGGTGGTTCTTAAGAAGACAGAGTCCCAATTTCAAAGAATTAAACTTCAAAATCAAATGTTTTTAAAATCATATTTGTCTGTGACATCTATAGTTCTGTAATAAGTATTTGTCCTCAGATTTCACCTGTTTTTCTTTTTCTGTGGGATTTTTACATCACTGGGAAGAATTTCTGGCTCTACTCCTCTTTGCAGAATTGATTAAATTCAGCCACACTGGACTGTTTTCCAGCATTAACAGTCCATTAAAAGTCACTCCGGTGCATCTGAATCAGAATTGTATCTGGACTTTGACTAGGTCAGCGCCAGCTCATTTATCCCTTAAAGGTTACATCATTCAAACATGTCTGATTTGAATAAACTTGGGCCACCTTCTTTAAATGCTCAGGAATAATCCCAAAACTCTGGATGAAAGCAGAGAAAAGGCTCATTTTCTTATGAGTCTGAAACATACATTTTTAGAGATTAATCATTTATGCTTTGATAGGTGGTTAATAATGTATTTCTTCGTCTTCTTTGAAGTGATATTTTACTAAAAGCATTGCTCCGACAATAACAAATTAAATAATTTCTTATGCTTTTCATTTATTCTTTCAAACAAAAACACACAATACCAGTTCAATCTTTAACACACCTACACACACACCCACACCCACACACACACACACCCACACACACGCCGGTCCCTTTGCTCAGAGACAGAAAGGTGACAGATGAAAGTTCTTTTCTTTCTGCGTCATGCAATATTTAGTGAGAGTGTGTGTGTTGGAGGGCTGTACATTATTTACCATGAACAACTTTTGGTCAGCATGTGCTGGAAGACGTTTATTAACTTTCCTGATGTTCAGTGCTGAAGTTCATCTTTCCATTGGCTGGTTTTGACAGTACTACTTTGATTCAGAGCAGGGATGCACCAATTGACTTTTTCGCTTCCAATACCGATATCTAAAATTTAGTATCAGTCGATACCAATGCAATACAGAAAAACAGTTCTGAATTGATTAGAAACATTTATAAAAACAACAACAACAACAGACATAAATGTACTGAATTACAAATTTATTTTAGAACTTTGCATCAATATAGCACACTGAAATAGACCAATATCTTCACAGGCTTGGTCAAATATGTACAAACAACTTTAATTTGTTCAGTCAGTGCAGTTAGGAGTAGAACAGCCAACGTAAAATAAATAAAGAAACTGAAACTGTTAAAAACAACAGGATGACTGCCGTGGTCAAATGTGTTAAAAATAGACTGTAGCAAACATTCTTTCAAATGAATCAGAATTATGAATCCTAAATATAATGTAAAATAAGTAATAAAGTATGATGTCGCTCAGGGCACAAAGCATACACTTAATAGATATGCCTTTACGGATTTCGAACATTGTCACTAATATTGTAATAGAATTTTTTTCAGTATCGGGACCGATCCATATATTGGTATCGGATCGGTGGATCATTAATTCAAAGTGAAGGAGAAGTACCTGCCTGGTGGTTGGAAGGCCTGAGACATGGAGGGAAAGTTCAGGAAGTTTCAGGGAAATTCTCCAGAGACAAAATAAATAACATGAATTCATGTGCAGGAAGTGAAATCTGTCATTTAACTTCTTCGCCGAACCCAACAGAAGTTCTTGCATTGAAATATTAAAATATTATTCATCGCCTACTATATCTAACATCAATAAAAGCAATATTCATTCTGTTCCTGAATAATGATTCACCTGGCTGCACAAGGTAAACAAACACACAGAGAAGTAGTTACATAACTATATTACAACTTCCCTTCTGGTACTTATGTCATAGTTTGTATTTTTGTAAAAAAAAAAAGAAAAAAGAAAAGTCTGAATATGGAAATTCTGCCCAGTCCAGTCATGTGTCAAATTATATTTGTTGTCATGAAACACAATTAACAGAGTGACACGGCACCAGTTTCATGGTTCTGCCTGGTGTGTGTGTGTGTGTGTGTGTGTGTGTGTGTGTCCAGAGAGCACAAACACAACTGCTGCTCCAAACGGAGAAAGGAAGAGAGGAAAATGAGCAAAAGCTCCAGATATTATACTTCTGTTAATTATAAGTGGAGGTGGGAATGTCTTCACCTCTCTCCCATCAGGGTCTCCTCTCTCTGGATGACTTTAAAGTTCCCTAACGTGCGTCTTTCTCTCCTTAATGCCCCCGGTGCTCCGTGACATTCAACGTACTTGTCGCTGATCTCTGTTGGTTTTGATCAAATTGAGAAAACAGAACCTGTCCTGCAAAATAGTTGGATTTGGGGCACTTCAGGCTGCAGTGTGAGCATAGTCGATATTGTCTTCAGCTAAAAGTGTGTGTACATAGTGATTTGTTCTGTGTGTCACTGTGTTGGACAGGTGACCTCTTCAGATTAGATGGATGATTTTTAAATGTTCAAAAACAAAAACAAACAAAGAAACCTGCAATAATTTTTTTTTACTGCTTTGTATTTTGGACCCTTTCATAATATGCACAGTTTGACACACTCATAATAATAACATTGACAAAACTCATTCTAATACACAAATATATTGTCAATCACCAAACAATCTGAATGAACCAATTCCAATCACGTGGCCCCTTTGGCTGGGATTCATTTTCTTTTGACATGGCAAATTAAGATTAAATAAAACAAGACAGCCTAAGAACATCGCCAGTGTCATTTCCCTTTCTGGTAGACGTTTAGGGAAGCCTGTGTGTATTTGTGTTAAATCAGTTCAAAGTCAATTAAACTCAAAGCTAGATTAATATTGATAAGATGGAGCCTTCTCTACGAGGCTCTGTGTTAGAGAGCACTTTCCTCCTCACAGCTCTCCTGGTACTGGGAGCCAATAAGCTTCCACTCCTGTCTTCCAGGCTCATTAATATGCCGTTGACTGTTGACACTTGGCAATTAATTACCCTGGCTGGGTCTCTCTATAAGGAATAAAGGGACATCTTGTGCTTTTTAAAGAGGGAATTTGATTTTGCTACACAGTGCGAAGGTGTTTTCATCAGGACCTGACCGCTGACCACTGAGGCACTGACCACTGAGGCACTGACCACTGAGGCACTGACCACTGAGACACTGACCACTGAGACACTGACCACTGAGGCACTGAGACACTGACCACTGAGGCACTGACCACTGAGGCACTGACCACTGAGACACTGACCACTGAGGCACTGACCACTGAGGCACTGACCACTGAGACACTGACCACTGAGGCACTGAGACACTGACCACTGAGGCACTGACCACTGAGACACTGACCACTGAGGCACTGAGACACTGACCACTGAGGCACTGACCA